>JAEDXX010000211.1:0-147926 GCA_021725515.1 Epicauta chinensis
ATTCATGTAATTCTACGCACAAAATACACTAAATGCAGTGTTGTTTTATTCTTTTCAGTTTTATTTGTAATCTCTTTAAATTTTCTAAAATATGGCAAAAGGCACTGCCCAACTGTTTTTGACTGATTGATTTAGTTACAGGAAAATATTGAAAAGAAGGCAATAATTTTTGAAATTCATCAGAATAATTGAGAATATTTTCAGCTATTTGTAGTATAAAAGGACATTTGTAGTTTTACAATTTGTCACTTCGGTTGTAAAAACATGAATAGTAGCACTTATAAAAAAGTTTAATTCACCCAAAAATAAGTTGATTTTATTGCAACGTAAGATTTTTCACCATTTAAATGTTTGAGATGAAACGATGTTGCTGAAATCTGTAAATTTGGTCATTTTTACAACTGAAATAGCAAGCTTTAAATCCAAACAATGCGCTTTCATATCGGAAGTAATCGAAACACTCAATATCAATGACTCTTTTGTTGATTATCACATGTTTAGCTACAGGGACAAAAGAAGCCAAGTTTATGTTAGCTAAATATTACAAACACTAAAGAAATAATCAAGAAGTCTTTGCAAAAATTATTAAAATTAATTTTGTGTTCGATTAATTGATTAACTTTTGGTTTTGGACAAACATTTAATGAATTTCGAAAGAATGGGCTCCACGGTAGAATCGCCACATTGCGGATCTAGTTTGCGTTAAGTACACAACTACAACGAAGTAAAATGGCAGTCCAATATATACCCATTACTAATTGGAATACAACAATTAAAAAATCTTTATCTTATTGATATGGATAATTCCACCATTTATTATCAATTGTTCTAGCATAATAATGTTTTATCTAGTAAATGACCACAATCAACTGTTATTAGCTGATTGATATTGATAGGTAATCAAACCAATTACTTTCTATTGTTCTGTCATAGGAAAAAATTTTATCTATTAATTACTAGAAAGAGCTGCTTCTTAAAGTGCTAACAGACGATACTAATAGCATGAAAATTTCATCTGTCCATCAATTGTGATATTGTAATTGAAAATTCGTTGGGGACGTTTGCCGATATTGGCTAATTCGAATGATACATTTATTTGATTACGACAGGTGCACAAAATAGTTATAGCAGGATAAGCCAGAGATTTTTGTAAAGCCTTGATCGATTTATAATTAAAAATAAAGACATTCCCTGAAAATTTCAGCTTTCGGTATTTATTTTGTATGACTATTCTACTGAATATTTTTCAATTAAACTATTTTTCTGAAAATTTCTAACGATCCCCTTTTATTTAAGAAAATTATAAAAAATTTTGTGTTTATTTTGAAATATGTTCCTGTCGGGTGCCATTCTCGAAATTTTTACTTTTTAATCTATTTGGAATAATCTTATGGACGTACTTTATAAAACAGAAAATTCCTGCTTATTTTAATTACGATTATTCGAATTAATTCCATTAATGTTTCTCTGTCGAAATCATTTATTATTCGGGTATTGATTATTATTTTATTTTTATTTCATTACTTTCTTCTATCCGAATGAAGTAAGTAATAGTTTTTTCAAAGAAATTATCAACTAAGAATGACTGTAGAAATATTGTCTCGTTTTATGGCTCGATACAAATTCAAATAAATTCTAGATAAACAAAAATGTTGATTGTCGTACGTTCAATTACACATTTCATTAGAGAAAGAAATTGATTTTTAATAGGATTTATTCTAGTTATGGATTACACAAGTTTGTGTATCCGACATAATTAAATAAATGTAAGATTATTTGAAAAGGCCCTTTGCGAATTTAACGGATTTTGAGATCTACAAATGGCTCACATTTGAAGATCACAAATGCTACAGGTTATATATAATAAAATCTATAAGATCTACAATGAATTGTGGAAAAGAACGATTCGTTGATCATTTGGAAAGTGTCTGAATAATTTGAATGTGCCAATATCGGCAAACGTCCCCAACGAATTTTCAATAATAGACATTGAAGTGTAATTTCTTTAGATACTTTTCCATTTCACTCCACAAACAAACGTGATATTTGAGGTGGAACACTTAGTTGGGACATTCTGTATACGAACTCATTTTGGTGGATGCGCGGGCAAACATTTCTGAAATTCTGAAGTTTTTCTTTGATGCATACGCTTGACGTAGAGTCACTTTTCTTTTACACCTTCAGCTAATCTTCTAATGCCAGGAAATTCTATTTTTCCAGCTTTTAATGTGATTAACAAATCAAATACTGACCTGATCTGTTTGAATAATGCAAACTACACGGAATAATTTATGCGGTAATTTAAAATAAAATAAACAAAAAAACATGAAAGCAAATAACTTACAAATAAACTTCATCAATCATATGTTGCATATAATCTAGAGAGTGCGTTTCGAAATTACAATTTTATTATTGAAATAGCTTGAATACAGTCGAGTTTATGCAAATAAATAATGAGTTATTTATTATCAAAACATGATATACGTTTCATGAAAATTGCATACAAATTTGGGAATCTTTCAGCAATAATGCCTTCGTATAATTTCGAAAGAAAACAAATCGTTCATCCGATACGTGATCGAATTTGGTCGATTACAATCGTATGTAGTGTCTTATTCGTTTCCATTTATACAACAGAAATTATTAACGATATTTTACATCCAACACTTCTTAACTTATATTTTGTTTTTAATGGATTATCATCAATATTGCTCGTTATCAATTCAGTTTTAAGATCAAGTTTCTTTGGACAACATTCTTGGACAATTATGACAAACAATTTACAATTTATAAGATGTACAATGAATTGTGGAAAAGAACGATTCGTTAATCATTTGGAAAGTATCTAAATAATTCGAATTAGCCAATATCGGCAAACGTCCTCAACGAATTTTCAATTACAATATCACAATTGATGGACAGACGAAATTTTCATGCTATTAGTATCGTCTGTCATCACTTTAAGAAGCAACTCTTTCTAGTAATTAATAGATGAAACGTTTTCATGACAGAACAATAGAAAGTAATTGGTTTGATTACCTATCAATATCAATCAGCTAATAACAGTTGATTGTGGTCATTTACTAGATAAAACATTATTATGCCAGAACAATTGATAATAAATGGTGGAATTATCCATATCAATAAGATAAAGATTTTTTAATTGTTGTATTCCAATTAGTAATGGGTATATATCAACGGTGGGCAAATGCGGCTCTCGGAGCCGCATGCGGCTCTTTGTTGGGCTAAGTGCGGCTCTCATTGAAAATTTAAATCCGTTATAAGATACATAACCATATAACTATGTTACTATTATGTGGCTCTTTATGACATACGAAAAACCGAACTGCGGCTCTCATTGTCCTAGTATGTGCCCACCCCTGGTATATATATTGGACTGCCATTTTACTTCGTTGTAGTTGTGTACTTAACGCAAACTAGATCCGCAATGTGGGCATCTTACTTGAAGCTCTTCATACTTGGTATCATCGTGGTTTGTTTAGCCAAATCTGAACGTAAATATAATTATTAATATATTAACGATCCTCTAATCAATTTGAATATTACAGGTCAACACAAATACTTCTATGATTACTACTAGTATAACTAAATATGTAATCTGATACCTAATAAATGGCTTATTTCGCCTGATTCTTGCCTTATTTATTCTATTTTTATACGTATATAGAGCAGTACAAATCTAAGGATATAGTCGACTAAATGCAATGTAATTAATATTGTAACGTTTGTAGTGATGCATCGACTGTTATTCTTTCATTTGTGGCATTATTTTATGTTTTTTTGATCATTTACCACACATTTTCAGCGCCTATCCGTAGAGCTGTGCAATAAAATCAACAACATATTCTTGAGACTTGTAACATTAAGGGAATTGTGCTGCGTTGACTTTTAATTTATTTATTTATTTTTTTTTATATAAAGAATTGAACATTTTAAGAAGAAAATCCTTTAAAATTCGCCTGCAATGGTAATTAACTATAATCTTAAATACAACTTTTTAGATTAAAGTTGGATTAATGGTAAATTTTTGCATTTTTTCAGTTCTTTGACAGTACCATCAACTTCATGGGAAAATTTTATAAAACATTTTTTATAGAGGATTTTATTCTCTATAACTTATCTTGATAAAAGTTTTTGATATTCTTTACAGGTCGTAAGTTATTTCAGTCGCAGTATTGAATAACTAGTTATTAATGCAAAAATATTACTGGAATCAAAAAGAAATCAGTTCATTGCAAATAACTTACGATCTGTAAAAAATATCAAAAACTTTTATAGAGATGTATTGGGATAAGTTATAGAGAATAAAATGCTCTACAAAAAATGTTCTATAAAATTTTCCCATAGAGTTGATGGTTGCGTCAAAAAAAAACTGGAAAAATTGAAAAATTTACCATTAACCTTGAATAACTTTTGAAGGACTAAATATATCAAAAAATTGTAAGACGCCCTTTTTGTAAAGCTTTCAATTTTGTATAAGACTAAAGTTCAGTCATTTCGATATATTGTTCACAATGTGAGTTATAAAATTCCAAAGTGCAAGAGAATGTTTTTCCCCTGTTAATCAAATAGAAAATCGAAATTGGCGATGAGCGACCTATAAATACTAATATTAAGGGCTCAAATTTTAACAGGCATCTTTTTCCACCTTCCTGAAACCATTTAAGGGGGATTTTGAAGAAAAAAAATCGTTTTTTTTAATCAGTCTAATATGGGTCCGGCGCATCCACCAGATTATTTCGTGACTCGTCTTAGGATGCGTGCAGACCTGCAGCTTGACGTTCGCTATTGTTTCAAGGAAGAAAAAAACGACTAACAATAAGATTTATCGATTTTGAGTAAAATTTGCGAGATTGTCCAAAAAGTTCAACCAAAAGATCAAATTTTAATTATATTAGAATCTATCTGAGCTACAGTTAGAGGTGTTTAGCAATTTCTACCACAACGGCAAATAATATTATTAAAGAGCGCAAGCAATAGAATAAAAAATATGATAATTTTTATTTTCTATAAATTACACCAAATCAGTCAATAGAAAAAATTTGAATCATCTTCGTACTGGTGTCATTGGTTGCCGTTGCTCTTGTACTAAACCCACATTCCTATTAAGTAATCTAAACAATAAATTCGTCAATGCTATAACCGGCTTAAAGATCGGTATAGCAACTGGAGAGCTACAAAACAACAACAAATCAAAACAATCAATTTAAAAAAAAAAAAAGTAACAAAATCACCCTTCCGTCACTGGTACTGATTTAAATGAACTGATAATCAAAAACGGAAATAGTATCCCAAATATTCCACCACTGATAATTATAGATTCTGAGATTTGTGTGGCCAATTCTAGCCATAAACCAAAACCGATAAAATACGGCCAATACATACCAATAAATGTTAAACGTTTATTTAAACCCCAACCATATTCAAACCATTTATATTCAAATGCATACAATGAGAATAATAAACAACGATTGGATGATGATTATTAAAATGGTGGATGCGCCAGGGTCTCATTTGTTGTTTCTCAAAGTGTTTGAAAATATGCACACAATTTGCACGATTCTCGCACTAAACATCGATAGTTTGTATTTCATTTAATTTATTGATCCATCGATGTAATAGAAAAATGTAATTCAACAATGTGTGATGCATTTGTGTAATTGAAAATAGAGTGTAAAACTGTAATAATTTCTCACATAATCAATAAAATTGTTTCAATATACAATGATAATTGATTAAAACGTTTTAACAACAATACCATGTAATTTAATTAAATTCTAAGTGGTCATTCTAATAGACTTCATCTTTGGAATTGTTTGTTTTTTTTTCTTGCAGTAGCATTAATTTGGGATTTGTAAAAATGCAATTAAATATGTGACAATCGTAGATATAATTCGAAATAGTGTAACTTTATCAATATCAAAGAAATTCGCTGCATTAATATTACAACGATATTTCTTGCAAATCTTCCCCAACATTTGTAATTCATTGCGGTACACGTCTTTTGTCATACGTGCCCGCATCCTATAACATTGCTCCTCAAGTTTCCAACTCTCTTTATTCAACGATTCGCTGGCGTGAATAACCAAAACGAATAGCACCTAAAAATATTTCTTAAATTATTTCAACTCGATTAATGCATTAACGAAATTTACAGTATTAAGAATTAATGTTTTATAGAAAAGCAAAGCCATCATAATCCATACATCGTCGATAATTATATATTGTGCATATACACATAGTATATAGAATTGTCTCAAATTTATGACGATTACATCGACAATTAGAATAACTTGTGTCCATCCGAAAATTCGATTAAAACACTCTATCGATTCATCTAATAATTTTAAAATATTCTCAAATTTCCTAATAATCACAACGAATTCAAATTTATTTAAATTACGTTTGAGATAGTATCTTAAATCATGATAACGTAATTTAAAAACTGTTATTAAAACAATAATCGATACATTGATTGCTAATTTCCAATAATAACAAATCTCCACCATTATTTCGATCGAATGTAGAAATGATATTCTCAAATATAAATAAATCTTGATAAAAACACAAATATCGAATAATAATAGTGCAACAAACCCAAATATTAATTGAAAATATATATTCTTGAAAATATTTGTTTGTTTTCGATTCGTATTGCAAAGATATTCGTCGATTTGTTGTAAATTGTTCGTCATAATTGTCCAAGAATCTTGTCCAAAGAAACTTGATCTTAACACTGAATTGATAACGAGCAATATTGATGATAATCCATTAAAAACAAAATATAAGTTAAGAAGTGTTGGATGTAAAATATCGTTAATAATTTCTGTTGTATAAATGGAAACGAATAAGACACTACATACGATTGTAATCGACCAAATTCGATCACGTATCGGATGAACGATTTGTTTTCTTTCGAAATTATACGAAGGCATTATTGCTGAAAGATTCCCAAATTTGTATGCAATTTTCATGAAACGTATATCATGTTTTGATAACAAATAACTCATTATTTATTTGCATAAACTCGACTGTATTGAAGCTATTTCAATAATAAAATTGTAATTTCGAAACGCACTCTCTAGATTATATGCAACATATGATTGATGAAGTTTATTTGTAAGTTATTTGCTTTCAGGTTTTTTTGTTTATTTTATTTTAAATTACCGCATAAATCATTCCGTGTAGTTTGCATTATTCAAACAGATCAGGTCAGTATTTGATTTGTTAATCACATTAAAAGCTTGAAAAATAGAATTTCCTGGGATTAGAAGATTAGCTGAAGGTATAAAAGAAAAGTGACTCTACGTCAAGCGTATGCATCAAAGAAAAACTTCAGAATTTCAGAAATGTTTCCCATGCGCATCCACCAAAATGAGTTTATAAACAGCGTGTCCCAGCTAAGTGTTCCACCTCAAATATCACGTTTGTTTGTGATGTGAAATGGAAAAGTATCTAAAGAAATTACACTTCAATGTCTATTATTGAAAATTCGTTGGGGACGTTTGCCGATATTGGCACATTCAAATTATTCAGACACTTTCCAAATGATCAACGAATCGTTCTTTTCCACAATTCATTGTAGATCTTATAGATTTTATTATATATAACCTGTAGCATTTGTGATCTTCAAATGTGAGCCATTTGTAGATCTCAAAATCCGTTAAATTCGCAAAGGGCCTTTTCAAATAATCTCACATTTATGTCGGATACACAAACTTGTGTAATCCATAACTAGAATAAATCCTATTAAAAATCAATTTCTTGCTCTAATGAAATGTGTAATTGAACGTACGACAATCAACATTTTGGTTTATCTAGAATTTGTTTGGATTTGTATCAAACCATAAAACGAGACAATATTTCTACAGTCATTCTTAGTTGATAATTCCTTTGAGATTTTTTTCAAGTATTACTTACTTTATTTGGATAGAAGGAAGTAATGAAATAAAAATAAAATAATAATCAATACCCGAATAATAAATGATTTTGGCAAAGAAACATTACTAGAATTAATTGGAATGATCGTAATTAAAAGAAGCAGGAATTTTCTATTTTATAAAGTACGTCCATAAGATTATTCCAAATAGATTAAAAAGTAAAAATTTCGAGAATGGCACCCGACAGGAACATATTTCAAAATAAACACAAAAATTTTTATAATTTTTTTAAAGAAAAGGGGATTGTTAGAAATTTTCAGTTTTTTTTTCCAGTGACTCTTAGTGATAGTTCTTGCCAAAAAAAAAGTTTAATTGAAAAATATTCAGTAGAATAGTCATAAAAAAATAAATACCGAAAGCTGAAATTTTCAGGGAATCTCTGGCGACAGATTTCACATGCTTATCCTGCTATAACTATTTTGTGCACCTGTCGTAATCAAATAAATGTATCATCCGAATTAGCCAATATCGGCAAACGTTCCCAACGAATTTTCAATTACAATATCACAATTGATGGACAGACGAAATTTTCATGCTATTAGTATCGTCTGTTAGCACTTTAAGAAGCAGCTCTTTCTAGTAATTACTAGATAAAACTTTTTCATATGACAGAACAATACAAAATAATTGCTTTGTTTACATCTATCCATATCAATAAGCGAATAACAGTTGCTTGTGATAATCTACTAGATAAAACATTATTATGCTAGAACAATTGATAATAAATGGTGGAATTATCCATATCAATAAGATAAAGATTTTTTAATTGTTGTATTCCAATTAGTAATGGGGTGTATATATATTGGACTGCCATTTTACTTCGTTGTAGTTGTGTACTTAACGCAAACTAGATCCGCAATGTGGCAATCTTACTTAAAACTCTTCATACTTGGTATCATGGTGATGGTTTCTTTAGCCCAAGATGTCGGTAAGTATGGTTATAATAGTAATTAATGATCCTCTAATCAATTTGAATATTACAAGACGAGTTGCTTGCGAAGTCCTTAAACGACGAACTCAATATGTAATCTGAACGTAAATATGATTATTAATATATTAACGATCCTCTAATCAATTTGAATATTACAGGTCAACACAAATACTTCTATAATTACTACTAGTATAACTAAATATGTAATCTGATACCTAATAAATGGCTTATTTTGCCTGATTCTTGCCTTATTTATTCTATTTTTATACCTATATAGAGCAGTACAAATCTAAGGATATAGTCAATAAAATGCAATGTAATTAATATTGTAACGTTTGTAGTGATGCATCGACTGTTATTCTTTCATTTGTGGCATTATTTTATGTTTTTTTTATCATTTACCACACATTTTCAGCGCCTATCCGTAGAGCTGTGCAATAAAATCAACAACATATTCTTGATACTTGTAACATTAAGGGAATTTCACGACAGGCAAACATCCACTATTGTTGAATTGTGCAGCGTTGACTTTTAATTTATTTTTATTTTACAAAGAATTGAACATTTTAAGAAGAAAATCCTTTTAAATTCGCCTGCAATGGTAATTAACTATAATCTTAAATACAAATTTTTTGAAGAACTCATTTAATTTAAGAAACTTATGACAGTTATATAGTTCTTAGTATACTTAATATCGGTATGAATTTGCTTTTCCAGAATTCGCATTTATTTTCCAAAACAAAACAACAATTGATAAACAAGAATTGTTTGAAAACAGTCATTGCTTTTTCTAGAAATTTTCATGTTATTAGTATCGTCTTTTTTCACAGAATGCGTTTCGTTACGATTGTTCGTAGAACGGCAGTTTTTTTCATCACCAAAGAACGCATTTTTTCATCAAATTTCATGCCGTTACGTCATCGGTTCGAACTAACAATCAACCGATCGGAACACAGAAATACAGTGTATTATACTCTTAAAAATTGTATATATGCTCATTTTGGTGGATGCGCAGGGCAAACATTTTTTAAATTCTGAGGTTTTTCTTTGGTGGATATGCTTGACATAGAGTCACTTTTCTTTTTTACTTTCAGCTAATCTTCTAATCTCAGGAAATTCTATTTTTCCAGCGATCAAATACAAACCTGATCTGTTTCAATAATGCAAACTACTCAGAATGATTTACGCGGTAATTTAAAATAAAAAAGAAACAAACATGAAAGCAAATAACTTACAAATAAACTTCATCAATCATATGTTGCATATAATCTAGAGAGTGCGTTTCGAAATTACAATTTCATTATTGAAATAGCTTCAATACAGTCGAGTTTATGCAAATAAATAATGAGTTATTTGTTATCAAAACATGATATACGTTTCATGAAAATTGCATACAAATTTGGGAATCTTTCAGCAATAATGCCTTCGTATAATTTCGAAAGAAAACAAATCGTCCATCCGATACGTGATCGAATTTGGTCGATTACAATCGTATGTAGTGTCTTATTCGTTCCCATTTATACAACAGAAATTATTAACGATATTTTACATCCAACACTTCTTAACTTATATTTTGTTTTTAATGGATTATCATCAATATTGCTCGTTATCAATTCAATTTTAAGATCAAGTTTCTTTGGACAAGATTCTTGGACAATTATGACAAATAATTTACAACAAATCGACGAATATCTTTGCAATACGAATCGAAAACAAACAAATATTTTCAAGAATATATATTTGCAATTGATATTTGGGTTTGTTGCACTATTATTATTTGATATTTGTGTTTTTATCAAGATTTATTTATATTTGAGAATATCATTTCTACATTCGATCGAAATAATGGTGGAGATTTGTTATTATTGGAAACTAGCAATCAATGTATCGATTATTGTTTTAATAACAGTTTTTAAATTACTTTGTCATGATTTAAGATACCATCTCAAACGTAATTTAAACAAATTTTTTTTTGAAGAACTCATTTAATTTAATGTTAGCAATATTAGATTTTGTCGTCCTTCAAAATTTATTCAAGGTTAAAGTTGGATTAATGGTAAATTTTTACATTTTTTCAGTTCTTTGACAGAACCATCAACCTCATGGGAAAATTTTATAAAACATACATAAAAGTTTTTGATATTCTTTACAGGTCGTAAGTTATTTCAGTCGCAGTATTGAATAACTAGTTATTAATGCAAAAATATTACTGAAATCAAAAAGAAATCAGTTCATTGCAAATAACTTACGATCTGTAAAAACTATCAAAAACTTTTATAGAGATGTATTGGGATAAGTTATAGAGAATAAAATGCTCTACAAAAAATGTTCTATAAAATTTTCCCATAGAGTTGATGGTTGCGTCAAAAAAACTGGAAAAATTGAAAAATTTACCATTAACCTTGAATAACTTTTGAAGGACTAAATATATCAAAAAATTGTAAGATACCCTTTTTGTAGAACGTTCAATTTTGTATAAGACTGAAGTGCAGTCATTTCAAAATATTGTTCCCAATGTGACCTATAAAATTCCAAAGTACAACAGAATGCTTTTCCGATGTTAAATCAAATAGAAAATCGAAATTCGCGATGAGCGACCTATAAATATTAATATTAAGGGCTCAAATTTTAACAGGCATCTTTTTTCACCTTCCTGAAACCATTTAAGGGGGATTTTGAAGAAAAAAAAACGTTTTCTTTTATGAGTCTAATATGGGTCGGGCGCATCCACCATATTATTTCGTGACTCGTCTTAGGATGCGTGCAGACCTGCAGCTTGACGTTCGCTATTGTTTCAAGGAAGAAAAAAACGACTAACAATAAGATTTATCGATTTTGAGTAAAATTTGCGAGATTTTCCAAAAAATTCAACCACTAGATCAAATTTTAATTATATTAGAATCTATTCGAGCTACAATTAGAGGTGTTTAGCAATTTCTACCACAACGGCAAATATTATTAAAGAGCGCAAGCAATAGAATAAAAAATATGATAATTTTTATTTTCTATAAATTACACCAAATCAGTCAATTGAAACAATTTGAATCATCTTCGTACTGGTGTCATTGGTTGCCGTTGCTCTTGTACTAAACCCACATTCCTATTAAGTAATCTAAACAATAAATTCGTCAATGCTATAACCGGCTTAAAGATCGGTATTGCAACTGGAGAGCTACAAAACAACAACAAATCAAAACAATCAATTTAAAAAAAAAAAAGTAACAAAATCACCCTTCCGTCACTGGTACTGATTTAAATGAACTGATAATCAAAAACGGAAATAGTATCCCAAATATTCCACCACTGATAATTATAGATTCTGAGATTTGTGTGGCCAATTCTAGCCATAAACCAAAACCGATAAAATACGGCCAATACATACCAATGAATGTTAAACGTTTATTTAAACCCCAACCATATTCAAACCATTTATATTCAAATGCATACAATGAGAATAATAAACAACGATGGGCTATATAAAGCGAAATAGCTAATGGCCAGAATGGTATAAACAACATTAATTTAGCTTGTTGTTGGAATAGTATTTCGATAATACTACTAAAAATGAAATCGGCAATTGTTTGACTAAGACCCATCGATACGGACCGACGACCTGATGCTTTATGCACCAAATTACTAACATCCTAGAATTGTTCAAATTCAAATTAAATTGAAATAATTCAAATAAAACAATTACTTGATACAATAAAGTATTGATGAATTTGGTAATTGCAAACACTGGCATTAGAAAGAAACTACTATAGCATAATATTGAGAAATATTCAACATAATAACCCCATGATTGTGTTGTTGGACTATTTAAATTTAATATATTTTGAAAAATCGTCTTGATCAATAAATGATAAATTAATAATTCACCAGCTACTAAAATTCCATTCCATTTCAAACAAATGTACATACAACGAAATATTGATGGTTTATTTCTAGAACAATAACACAAAATGCTATTCGTGTACTTATCGCCTAATTTTATGTTATCACTACCCTTTATTCTCTTTAATTGGTGTTGATTCTCTAGATTCCGATGAATTGCGTTTCGGTGAAATTCTGGCTTGTAATTGGGCTTGTCGTTCGTGTATTTCACGATCGATAAAGAACAATTGTGGGAAACCACGGAAACTATCAACGAAACCACGTACGAAACTCGACAGCATATTCTACAACACAAAAAATTGATATAAATTAAATCAATGGCAATAATTGGAGGTCTTACAGTAGCCATTTCCATTGTTTATGCTGTTTTTTTATTATTAAAATGTTTGCATTAAAATGTTGAGTTATTTTCCTAACCTAAAAATAAGTGAAATATAACCTAAAATTGTGAAAATTTCAATTAAGAAAAGATATGTTTATTATTGGGTATTTGCGTTGTTACCTTATTTGTTTTTATTAAAAATTTATGTAAATGACCTAATTATCTGCGTCATTTTACTGATAAATTTCAATTTTTTTTTTCAAAGTTGTGCTCTTGTGTTCGACGAACAGTTCGGGCGCGCATTCTACTATGATTGTTCGAGCACTTGTGAGCACATATGACTACGTTTACATCACATCTATCAATCGATTTTAATGCCTTCGTAAATACGAATTTAGTGAATTTTCACTTATAATTAAATGCACAAATCAGAAATAGATTGCACACAGTTAAATTGATTAAATAATCTAATTAAATAGAATAAATTACCTCGAGTAGTCGTTAATTGTAATAAAATTATAATAAAAATACATAGAAAAATTATGAAAAGAGAAACTTACAATTTCTAAAATACACGTTGACATCAACTAAACGGTGTTTATTAAGTTCTGCACACGATTCTTTATCCACTTATCACACTATACTCGGTATACTCGGTACATTATTGTAATATAAAATTTCGCCAGACAAGATGTCAAAATTCATGCAACTTTATGGTTAGAAAGTCCCTAATCCGTTATAGGAAAAGTAGTAGTGAAACGGTAAAATTTAAATCTGTACTTCAATCAAACGATCATATTCAACTATGTCATGATCTAGGGACTTTGTAACCATAGAGTTGCATGAATTTTGACATCTTCTCTGGCGAAATTTTATATTACAATAATGCACCAAGTATACATTATTGTAATATAAAGTGTGACATTTCAAAGATGTCAAATTTTATGCAACTCAGTATTGTGAAAGTCCCTAACTATGGCGATTAAATTCAAGCTCAATGCCATTGGATAATTTTCTCACGAACATCTCACCATCAAAATCAAACTACCATAAAATAAGAAACAAAATAAGTTAATATTTTGAAAATTCATAAAACAAATTTTATAATCGCAAGCATGTCAAAATCTAGGGACTTTCAGAATCTAAGTTGTATAAGTTTTGATATTTGTCTGTCAAAATTTTATATTACAATAATGGACCAATTATATAATCCCTATTTGCTGCTTGAACGTGAATTTTTAAACGTCAAATGTGTCAAAAAAATTCCCCATGTATATGCCGTATATGTGGAGATATAGGTATTTTTAGACCGTTCAGTTGCACACTTGACGTTTAAAATTCACGTTCAACGAGCAAATATACGTACAGTACGATATAAAATAAAATGATTTGCGACACTGATGTAAACGAAGCTTTAGTTAACCAGAAAACAGTACTGCCAACATTAAATGGTGTCCTATAAAATATCCCTAAAAAAATTGAATATTTTCCAACAAAAACATTGAATATTTATTACAATTTACGGAGAAACTTTGAAAAATATCAACAATTTCTTATTTTCCACAGAAAAACATTCTTATTTAAACTGAAAACTGTCTTTTGTTTCAATTGTTTTTCATAACCTAAAAATTGTATTTATTTGTAAAAATTGTGTTAAAATCGTTGATTTTAGTCGAATTTCCTTGAAAATCACAAAAATATTGTTTTATTCCGTGGTGATAGCTGGCATTTGATTCAATTGTTTTAACATAACCTAAAATTGTCGATAAATAATGGTGATTTATGGGGTGTATATTGTATCAAAATCCGGTGGTTTAATCTTCAATCTCGACCATTATATACCGAAAGTGGAAACAGAGAAGATTTTCCAATATCCACTCGATATCAAACTACAATTTGAGAACAAGAAGATCGTTGTAGAATTCGGCCAAAGAGACGGTATTAATGGTAAAAACTACGCTAACTAATTGATAAACAATAAACTTTAGTAATTTACTAAAATTTCCAGTTGGTCATGTATTGTACGCAATCAATGGTATACCGATAACCGGTCGACAATTAGAGGATGGTCGGGACGCCTTCGATATTATCGAAAACAAAGAGAATTATCCATTAAAATTGAAATTCGGACGTCCACGTATGACAACAAATGAGAAAATCTTTCTAGCCAGTATGTTCTATCCATTGTTTGCAATAGCCAGTCAATTGAGTCCTGAAACGAAATCGAGTGGTATTGAAATCTTAGAGGCTGATACATTCAAATTGCATTGTTTCCAAACATTGACCGGTATCAAGATGATAGTGATTGCTGATCGTAATCAAGCCGGCATTGATATCTTATTGAAACGTATCTATGAAATCTATGCTGATTATGCATTGAAGAATCCATTTTATTCATTAGAAATGCCAATCAGATGTGAATTATTCGATACGAATTTGAAGAGTATACTGGAACAATTGGAGAAGTCCGGAATTTCCAATATTTAGTCTAATTTTGTTTACGTTCCGTTTTTGTGATCATTTTCAATTGTATTTATATTGTAAACATGAAATAATAATGTTTAGTGAAGAGAGTTACAAGTCTTTCAATAAGGTAAGTCCCTTCGCACTTCAAACTTAACTTTTTGCCAGCCTCGAGCAGCCCCTATGTCAAGTTGCTGACTTAATTTTTTTGTCACTATACCTTTTTTTACAAAATTGCAATAGTGGAGCTTACCCAACGAAACTAAAGATCTACACCGCCCAAAATAAGAAGATACAAGCATCTCCAGGAAGCAGTCTAAAATTACCGCAGAGGATCATAAAAAACATTGTCGAACTCTTAAGTCTCTCTTTAGGAACAAATCAACAATTACAGTTTTTTGTATTACATCTCTTATAACCCTAATTTAGCTCCGTTGCACTATCTCTTTCCTAGGGTGAGCCAAAATGACTAACCTATCGAATTTACGGTCTCAAAAGGGCCTATATGTTGAAAAAAAATTCTCCCATTGGGAAAAATTTTTCTCCATTAAAAATGCTATAACTTTTGAACCGTTTAAGATAAAAATTTTATCCAGGCACATTCTTGTACGGCATTAAATTCTCTAAAAGGTGCTTCAGATTTGATTTTTTTTGCAACTCAAAAATTCATATACTTACGGGCTTTGAAATTTGATGAAAAACAGATACGTTTAGTTTAAAGCTATTGTGGAAATTTTCATTAAAAATGCTATAACTTTTGAACCGTTTGGGATAAAGATTTTATCCAGGCATGCTCTTATAGTGCATTAAATTCTATAAAAAAAACTTTGAAGTTGATTCTTTTAACTCAAAAATTCATATACTTACGGGCCATGAAAGTTGAAAAAAAACATATCTATTTTTCATCAACTTTCATAACCCGTAAGTGTATGAATGTTTGAATTAAAAAATCAACTTCAAAACGCCTTTTTAGAGAATTTAATGCTCTACAAAAATATGTCTGGATCAAATTTTTATCTCAAACGGTTCAAAAGTTATAGCATTTTTAATGGACAACATTTTTTTTTGCGTGTTATTTAAATGGGAAATTTCAAATGGCCACCGACACCTTTTAAAATTGACCTATAGTTATTTACTTTACAAGGTGGGAAAGGGACACTTTTCACAAGAACGAGTGTGAAAAGTCACTTCCCACCGTGTAAAGTACAACATTTTTTTCAATACTAACGACCTTTGATTTAATCTATTTTATAAATTCTAGTTCTTCAAAGAAAGATCTTGGAGGAATTTTCTACACAAGGCCAACTTGCGTCGCAAAATTTGACACAGAGACACTTGCAATCATTTGCAATTTGGTGTTTGACGAGTTCAGTTGGGTTTCATTAAAGTAGACGATCTGTGGTAGACGCAATTGTTTTTAATCGAAATTTAAATTCAAATTAACCGAAATTAATTTAAATTTTATCACTGGGAATATAATTTAATTGAAGATAGAGGTATTTTAATTCTCAGTTTTTTGTTTGTTTTTTTTTCTTATATTCCAAAATTTAATCTGTGTATTTTTCAATTGTTAAAAATGTGTGGTATTGAGAAAAAAACTTGCGTCGATTTAGTCCCACAAAAAACTTGTTGAACATCATTTTTAGTACCCCCAATAGAAACAATAGTGAAGAAAAGTGTCTTTTCTTCACTAGTGAAGAAAAGTGTCACTTTACCATTAAGGTATTAGTAAAGTAAAGTCTACTTTCAACTGATAGTATTGAGAGAAAAAATGTCTCAATGGGCGAATTTTTTTTTAAACATATAGGCCCTTTTGAGGCCATAAATTCTATAGGTTAGTCATTTTGGCTCACCCTACTCTTTCCTAAGCTTAAGTCGACACTCTCGGGTTCTTTTGTGCTTAGCCGGAAGATAGCCTGTTGCAGTGCCGCCTTATGGGCGCTTTTTTCAGAATGCTCCCAACGAAATACGAACCGTAAAATACCTCCCCAAAAATTATAGCCCTCCTGACAGTTGCCTCTGCCGAGGCCTCAGTCAGGCCCTGTCTTCTAACTTTTATAATTTCTGGATGCCTTGGATATTGAACAAAATAAAATTTTGATCTTTATTTAAGCGTTTTTTTAAGAACATCAACTATGCGCGAAATTTTGGAAGCCCTAAACGACTACCTCCAATCCTGTTTTGAAAATAGCTTTGCCCTTTCCTCAACTTTTTACAAATTTCTATAGATGAAGAGGTCACGAGAGTCGCATATTATCACCTAAAATCTAAACGATTTACATTACAAAGACCGCGTTTTTGTATTATCATAGATAATGTCGCAACGACGGTTTTTTTGTTCTACGTTACTGTAGAGACCACAATATTACATTAAAAATTATCCGTATATTCGATGATATGAATCATAAAAGACAACGTTATCATTCGAATGATTTAGTTCAGTGTGGCTAACTCATCCGTTCGAATCGAATTGTTTTTACAATGAAAAATCTTGCACATGCCTCGAAAACGGAACAAGATGAATTCTTTGATTCATTCGATGATGTACTGTGCGATATAGATGGTAAAATTGTGACATTACAAAATTTATTTAATAAATCTTACAAAAAAATCGATTATTATTAGGGGTGGTTACGTTTATGTTGCAAAAGATACCAGGTAGTGATGTAGCGATCAACAATTTGAAAGAATTCGGTAAACGTGTTGTATTCGTTTCAAATAATAGTTCACGGGGCACATCGATATTTGCCAATATTTTAAAATCGTTAAATCTATTAGAAGATAGCCGGGATCTAGTTATACCATTACAGGCGATTATTGATTATTTAAAAAGTATTAATTTCAATCGAGAATTATTTGTGATTTCAACGCAATTCTTTAAAGACGAATTAATCCAAGCTGGTTTCAAATTGTCGCCAAATATGGTGAGTATCGATACGAATTATTACAAAAAAAAAAAAAAATCTTGATTTGGATTCGAAAAAAATCACAGCCAGGACGTATTGAAGAAAGTCTGGAAGTTTTAGCGAAAACAGTAAAACCCGACACACGAATCGGTGCGGTAATCGTTGATTTCGATCCAAATTTGAATTTTATCCAATTACAAAAGGCAGCAAATTGTTTAAAACAACAATCGGATGTGTTGTTTATTTGTGCCGCTACTGATTCCCAAGTACCTGTCGGTACAAATATGATTTATATTGGTCCGAAGAATTTCCAATTGGCCATTGAAGAGAATTGTGGTAAACAACCGATGATCTTCTCAAAACCATATTTACAGTACAATAATTTCATTAAGAAGAAATATAAGCTTAAGAAACCATCAAGGACACTAATGATTGGTGATTCGTAGGTTAAACAATGGCTTAAGTTGAGCTTAATTTAAGTTATGTGTTTTGTAGAATTACCGAAGATATGGCATTTGCAACGACTTGTGGATACCGGAAATTATTAGTTTTGAGTGGATTAGCAAAACAGGAAGCTATAGATAATTGGAAATGGCCAATTGAATTACAACCAAAGTACTATGTTGAAAGTCTAAAAGTTGTTGCCGATCTATTAGACGATAGGATCAATAAAAAATTATAATCTAGATAATAAATGATTTTTACTACAATTGTCTTATCATTATTACGCTCCTTCCGTAACACTTTTTAAATCCTGAGGTTAGCTCTGATAAGCTGCAATTACCAACGAATATCAATCTTTATCAGTATCTCTATTTGTAGCGCATTAGAGATGAGACTATACACTAAACTTTTAACATTTTTCCAAGCCTACTGAGCTGATAACTGACCTCGTCAAGGTCATTACTCTGGTACTTTGTTAACGGGAACTTTTACTAATCGTAAGAATGAACGGCAAATACAACAAAAAAATATATAGATCAACTCCAATTCGAATTCGAAAGAATGTAGTGAAAGTACCATCACGGCTACGACTATATAAACCGAATATACTACTTAAGTCATCACAGTCAGTTTTGTCCTTTCTTCAAACAACTTCACACTAGAACCAAGATGAATAGTTTTGTAAGTCACGCAATTATTAACAATTTGTTTTTCTTAATTTTTCGAAATTTCTAGTTTTATGTGGTACTTTTGTTCAGTTTGGCAACAGTGAAAGCTGGATTTTCCGACAGTTACGATAGCCATGATAGTGGTCTAGGTGGCCATGATCTTTCCCATACTGTTGAAATCCACAAATCCGTACCAGTACCAATTGTACGATATGTGACAGTACCAATACCACATAATGTACCAGTACCAGTACCGAAACCGGTAGCTGTACAAGTACCACAACCGTATCCAGTACATGTTCATGTACCACAACCAATTGCTATACCGGTGATTAAAATCATTCGGGTACCGGTTGAGAAACCAGTACCGTATAAGATTGAAAAGGAGGTAGCTTATCATGTTGAGAAACCTGTACCGGTACCAGTTGAGAAACATATACAAATCCCTATTCCGAAACCGGTACCAATTAAAGTACCAGTTTATAAAACTATCTACCATCACAGTAAGCATTAATGGACATGGAAGGCTGACTGATTAGTTTTTGTTTTGTTGATTTGTTGTTTTTATACTTTTGTTGTTAATAAAAAAAAAATCTCTCATCAATTGTTTGTGTTATTTTAAGTCATTTTAAGAGAGGCGTGGCTTGTGAAAGGACGTGCTTAATAAGCGGAACAGAAAGAGATGAAAAATATAGATTATCATGATGATAAGAGAGTTGGGTGTAAATTTACAGTGCCTTCTGCGACTATAGAAAATTTGAAATATATAACAGAAGGCTCCAAAAATTCCCAACAGAAATCACTAAAAATTTTCAAAAAGTTTTAAGAGCAAACACTAAAATATGTAAACAAACTTTAGGAACTTTAGGAGCGTTCAGTTGCATACTTGACATTTGAAAATTACCAAATAAATACACGCACTACAATTACTATTTATCAACTAATTAGTGGATAGAGTATAACTTACGATAGTTTCGATAGTGTATACTTGGTTGCCTATAATCTGGTATATCTTTGCGACGTCAAATGTTAATTTCATTGCCGTCTAGATAATATATCATCTATTAATAAAGCGCAGTTAGACTTATCTATGCAGTTAGATTCTAATCGGTTTTTAATCAGGTAAGTTGTTTTTTTATTGAAAACTATTCTAATTATTAAAACATTCCAAATATTGTGTCCTTGCGAGAGTTATAATTCTGTTTAAATAATAATAACCGAGAGTTAAATCTAGGGATAATTTTCAAATAAACTTTAAGGTGTTTTTTTTTCTCAATTGTAAAACGTTAATATTGAATCATTCGAAAGCAAAAGAACGAAAAATCAATTTTGAATTGAATTAATCTCAACTTTTAGACGCAACTTTCATATACAGTGTGTTTCAGCCTAAGCGCCGCCCTCTCCTATAACTTCTTCAATTGTTAAAACAATCGAATGCAACCTTCAAGCATGTAAACTAGATCACCTAAGGAATAGTTTGAGTCGAAAAACAATTACTAGACGACTCTGTAAATTTGGAAAATCGGCGCTTGAGCTGAAACACACTGTATAAACCAAATACAAATTATAGTATAATATATGATTACATAATTGTGATAACAACACATTTATAAAAATTTTCTAGCCTTATCACCTCTAACAAAAATAACATTGATAATAGTTAAAAAAAAAAAATGGCAAATAATGTCGTTCAAACGGTAATTTTAACGAGCTTCTTATCAGTTGCAACATTTTTCGTTGCACTATTCTATCGAAAATGGAAACAACAACGTATCCCATCGAATTGGACCCGTATCGGTCAAATAACTAAAATGAAATTGTATCCATTGAAAAGTGGCCGTCGTATCGATATTGAAGAGGCCGAATGTACAGAAGTCGGTTTACAAGAGATTCTTACCAATCAAAAACGTACCTTTCGATTACGCGACAGGTGATAATAATCTCTTTAATTATTAGAAAAATTATCGATATTGATTCTTGTAGATGTTTGATGATTTATGGTGAGAAAGATTTGGAATTTCGTACAGCTCGAACTTATCCGAAATTGATTCTTATTAGTGTTACGGTACATGATGATGAGCATCTAGCTATAGAAGCTCCAACAATGCCTAAATTACTTGTTAAAATACCGAAAGATACACGGGATCGTGTCAAATGGATCAAGTAATAGCTATTTACTGTACAAGGTGGTAAAGTCATACTTTATCCACGAGTGGAAAGTCGACTGGATAAAGAGACTTTACCACCGTCTGCAGTACAACATTTTGTTTAATACTTGCCCTTCAAACTCGTTTTTATTTAATTTTTTACATTACCTATTCATACAGTTGTCAATCGTTGTTGGTTGCTATGGAGTTCACCCATCTAAACGGCAAAGTAAACACTTTACCGTTGCGGTGGGTAAAGTGCTACTTTACCATCGAGTTTTTAGTCGATAAAGTAGCACTTTAACAGCAAGTATTGAACAAAGGATTTTTCCAATTGAATATTGAAAATTTGTAGATGTTGGAAAGGTGAACGTATCCGTGCTGTTGATTGTGGCGATGAAGTAGCCACTTGGTTATCCCGTTATATAATTGAACAAGATACCGGATTCCGTTTAGCTTATCATGATGTTGCCGAACGACGTGACATCACAAAAACTCATCAAAAAGTATTGAGCTATTATAAAAATCTCGATAATAGTGGTACTGGTCTTTATTCAGATCTATCCAGTCTTAGTATAATGAATCAACAATCAGTCAATGATATGAATAAAAGAATTACGGATGATACTGTGATCGATGAAGAGAATTTCCGAATGAATCTAGTTGTGGACGGTCCAAATCTACAACCGTATGCTGAAGATGATTGGGATTTTCTGAAGATCGGTGATGATGTAGTGTTGCGTTATGTGAAAGAATGTACACGATGTATAGAGACAATGATCGATGAGAATGGTATAAGAAATCCGACGAAAAATCCATTGAAAACACTAAGAACGTAATAACAATTTTAATATTATCAATTAATTAATCGTTCATTTTTAAAATAGTTACAGAATGAATAATAATCCGGATAAAGCTCCAGTGTTGGGATTGCATTTAGGTGTATATAAAACTGGTTTGATTAAAGTTGGTGATCCAGTTTATGTTGGAAAACTTGAATAGATCAAATTTCAGATGATATTTTTCCACTATCTATTTGGTTTTAATTTAAATTTCGCGCCTCACTACAACCAATCAAAATGAAAGATTTTGACGTAATGTTGGTAGTATGACGGGCACAAATTCAGCGCGAAATTTAAATTTAATACCATAGAGTACAAAGATAAAGATTGTCAATTGTTATATTATCCAATAAATTGATTCTATAAGTGTTGCAATTACTGCAAGTTACTGTTTATCAAATTACTCTAAAATCGTAGGTTAAGAAGCTTGAAATTATGTCAATCCACCGTTTAAAGCATATTTTTCTATACTAAATTCAACGACCAACGATAGATTTAAGTTGGTACCCTTGAATATAGTGATATTTCTAGGGATTTTATTGGTTTTTCTTTAACCACACACTGTCAAATCTAGTAACCCTTTGATAGATTTAAGTTGGTACCCTTGAATATAGTGATATTTCTAGGGATTTTATTGTTTTTTAACCAAACATCTGTCAAATCTAGTAACCCTGTGGTCGGTGAATTTTGGACACATCAAAAGATATAACAAAACAAATATTACTTAGAAGCTTTTGAACCATTCAGTTGACATTTGAAAATTATCAAATAAATAATATATGGGTCATTCCACCAAATAAAATCATTTTTACGGGGCGACCCCCACCGATTTTTTTCAAATTTTGTGGAGGTGTTCTCTACTTTGACAAAAAAATTCCCTGAAAGTTTGAGTTCTTAATATGCGGCCGTTTCGAAGTTATGAATTTTTGAAGTTTTGAAGAAACAAAAATTTCAACTTTTTCATCAATTTTTTTGAGGTAAAAAACCTTCTTTTCAGAATTGGTAAAATGTAGCTTTTTGTAGGAAAAATTCTGAACTTTTTAATGGGAATATTTATTTTTTCATACATGCAACGGAAGACCCTTTAAAATCCAATCAAAGTGAAAAAAGCAATTTTTCTCCCAGTGCGGCGCGTGGTACATCAAATTTGATATTTTTTTCTGAAAGCTGAGAGTTTTTCCCACAAAATATGTCATTTTCGCGATGTGCATATTTTTTGTTCTTTTACAATTAAATAAAATGTAAAATCTTGACAATAAAAATGCATATTTTTTTACGATCGTTTGTAATCGTTTGGAGCTGTCGAATATACCCGATTGCAGTATTTTTCGCGGTTGCTATAGCAACCGCGCCAATATCTGAAAAAAGTTTAAAAATATACGTTTTTTAATTGTCGACATTTTACATTTTATTTAATTGTAAGAAAACAAAAAATATGCACATCGCGAAAATGACATATTTTGTGGAAAAAACTCTCAGCTTTCAGAAAAACCGGTCAAATTTGATGTACCAAGCGCCGCACTGTGAAAAAAATCGCTTTTTTCACTTTGATTGAATTTTAAAGGGTCTTCCGTTGCATGTATGAAAAAATGGATATTCCCATTAAAAAGCTGAGAATTTTTCCTACAAAAAGCTACATTTTACCAATTTTGAAAAAAAGGTTTTTCACCTCAAAAAAATTGATGAAAAATTTGAAATTTTTGTTTCTTCAAAATTTCAAAAATTCATAACTTCGAAACGGCCGCATATTAAGAACTCAAACTTTCAGGGAATTTTTTTGTCAAAGTAGAGAACACCTCCACAAAATTTGAAAAAAATCGGCGGGGGTCGCCCCGTAAAAATAATTTTATTTGGTGGAATGACCCATATGCATTATAATTACCATCAACTAATTAGTGCATCGACTATAACAGGATAGTTTTGATAGTGTATGCTTAGTTGCATACATTACGGGGTTAAACTACCGATTGGTGTATATTGGGTTGCGTATAATCTGGTTCTATTTTTTGCGTGTCACATGTTAATTTAACTGGACGCTGTTTAACCCGCAGTTAAATTCTAATCGGTTTTTAATTGGGTAAGTTTAGCCTTTTAATTTACAATTTTTTTATTTTATTGAAACATACTGTAATCTTTATTAAAACATTCCAAAGATTGTGTTTTTACGAATGTTGTTATAATTCCATTTAAAAAATTAACGATAACCGAATGTTAAATCTAGCGATAACTTTCTAATAAACTTTCTTTGAAATGTTTGTTTTTTTTCAAATTATAAAGCGTTAATTTCAATAATTTTAATCGGAAAATAACTAAAAAAAAAACAATAATAATTGATGAACTTTCGATTTCGAATTGAATATGTGTTTAAATTAGAATTAATCTAGCTTTTATAGACGCAACCTTCATATGTAAACTATTTGTTTGCTTTTCAAACACATATTATCGTAATTTATTACCCCAAAGGTCATATAATTGTGATAACAATATATTAATAAAATTTTCCAGCCATACCACCCAATAACTGATAATAGCAACAAAAAAAATGGCAAATAATGTCGTGCAAACGGTAATTTTAACGAGCTTCTTATCGGCCGCCACTTTATTCGCTACACTAGTCTATAAAAAATGGAAACAACAACGTTTACCATCGCAGTGGACCCATGTAGGTCAGATAATTAAATTGAAATTATATCCATTGAAAAGTGGCCATCGTATCGATGTAGAAACTGCCGAATGTACAGAAGTTGGTTTGAAACAAATTATTACCACCCAAGAACGCACCTTTCCCTTACGCGACAGGTGACAATATTTTGCACAATTATAAGAAAACTTATTGATAGGGATTATTGTAGATGTTTGATGGTTTATGGGGAGAAAGATATGGAATTTCGTACAGCTCGAACATATCCGAAAATGGTGTGTATAGATGTTACTGTACATGATAACGAGCATCTAGCTATCGATGCTCCAACAATGCGTACGTTATTTGTTAAAATACCGAAAGATGCCGATAATCCAATAATAAAGATCAAGTAAATGATTTTTTACCATGTGTATTGAATCGTAAAATGTGGAAATCTTTGTAGATGTTGGAATGGGGAACAGATCCGTGGTATTGATTGTGGCGATGAAGCAGCCACTTGGTTCTCACGTTATATTATTGAACGTGATACAGGCCTACGTTTAGCCTATCATGATACAACTGAACGACGTGATATCACAAAAACACATCAGAAATGGTTGAATTATTATAAAAATCTCGATAATAATGGTACCGGTCTTTATTCAGACATATCCAGTGTTAGTATAATTAATCAACAATCGATCAATGATATGAATAAGAAGATTGGTCATAGTGTGATCGATGTTGAGAATTTCCGTTCAAATCTGGTTGTCGACGGTCCAAATCTACAACCGTACGCTGAGGATGATTGGGATTTTATTAAGATCGGTGACGATGTAGTGTTGCGTAATGTAAAAGAGTGTACACGATGTGTAATGACAACGATCGATGAGAATGGTATTCGAAACGCTATGAGAGATCCATTGAAAACATTAAAAACGTAATAACAACTTATATTATCAATCAATTAATCATTCATTTTTTTCCGAATAGTTATAGAATTAATAATAATCCGGATAAAGCTCCAGTAATGGGCGTGAATTTAGGTGTCCGACGAACTGGTTTGATTAAACTTGGCGATCCGGTTTATGTTGGTAAACTCGAATAAATCATCACGAATTATAATTTAAATATTGATTAGAATTAATTGACTTTGTTTACATCACAACAAAATTGTTTGTGCTGTAAACAAAGCCAATTGTCCTGTATTTGGCTAAAATTGGCCACTTTACAGAATTTACATACAAATTATTTTGAATTTCGCGCCATATTTGGTATGAATTTAAATCTCGCGCCTCATTACGACCAATCATTATGGCGCATTTCGTCATTTTGGCAGGCGCGAAATTTAAAATTAATACCAATTTAGAATACAAATTCGCTTTAATCACCGTAGAGATAAAAATTATTAAATATTGTGTTCCCTAAATTAGATCTAAAAAATATCGAATACTTAAATAAAATGATAAATTAATTAAATTTAATTCTGCAGTTGTATAATTACCATTCCTTTTCCTTCACTATTTTATAGAAAACAAAAAACAAACAAAATCTAGTGTGTCGATTTGCAACATGAACGTGTATAATTGGTTGCCTAATTAAATCGGCGGCGACCAATCAGAATGGACAATTTTGACATCCGTATTGGAGGTAGATTCAAACTAGAATCAAGATTATTGATTACTGTTAATTTAAATTAGATAATAATAAGTAATAAATTACTTAAATATAAACAACAATGAAAAATATCGAATACTTAAATTAATTTAATTCTGCAATTGTATAATAATCATTCCTTTTGCTTCACTATTTTATAGAAAACAAAACAAAAATCTAGTGTGCCGATTTGCAACCTGAACGTGTATAATTGGTTGCCTAATTAAATCAGCGGCGACCAATCAGAATGGATAATTTTGACATAATCTAGATTTGGCGGTAAATTCGAATCGAGATTCAAACTAGAATCAGGCTTATTACTGTTTAATGAGTAATAAATTACTTGAATATAAACATTAAATATTTGTTGTTTTCATTCAATTATTGTTATCAAATCTTTTACGAATTGATTAAATGGATTTCAACCAATCAAATTTGAATGATTTCATCATTCATCTTAAGTGGTCGCTATATTCATAATAATGAACAGAATTCTCAACTAGTTTAGAGTTCATTATTCTTGATTCGCCTCGTTTCAAATCAACATGAAGATTATTTCGTTTTTAATAATTCTATCGTGTTTTTTACCAGAAATTAACAGCTTTCGTAAGTAATTTTAATTAACCATCATTTTAATTAGTGATAATCAAACACAATTTAGAACACATTAAAAGCGAAACCAACGAAACTATTCAACGGAATACCGTTAAAGAATTGATAAAAAGAATTCTTCCCGATCGATTCAATGAGTTTGAAGTAATCATCAAAAGTAATACATCTATAGACGATAGGGATTATTTTCACGTAATTTCCATTGAAAATTAGACAGTTCTTTATACAGGGTGTCCCATAAGTAATGGCCCACCTTGCAGGGTCAGATAGGAAATTAAATCGTAAATCGAAAAGTCTTTTACCATTTTTCGATCTGACGCATAGATAATTTTTTATTAATTAAATTCAATAACCAATCAGATGCGCGCTATAGAGGTAGAACGGTAGGTGGGGAAGAAGCAGACTGCCGTGGGTCCTATCGCTCACTCATGCGCTGCTCCATAGCGCCCGGATTAGTTATAGCGCACATCTGATTGGTTATTGAATTTAAATCATAGTAAATTATCTATGCGTCAGATCGAAAAATGGTAAAGGACTTTTCGATTCAGAATTTAATTTCCTATGTGCCCCTGCAAGGTGGGCCATTACTTATGGGACACCCTGTATAATACGCGTGAAAAGTGAATTTTGCGTTATACATTATTACCGTTGAATGTTTTAGATAGAAAACCAAGACGGTATAGTTCGTATATCAAGTGCTACAGGTGTGGCAGCCGCAACAGGCTTCAATTACTATTTAAAATATTATTGTAATTGTCAAATATCATGGCAAACGTCTCAATTAAATCTACCGGAAATTCTACCAAAAATCAATACAACAATCCGATTAAACGATAAATTCCGCTACTATCAGAATGTTTGTACGACCAGTTATAGTTTTGTATGGTGGCAATGGCCACAATGGCAAAACCATATCGATTGGATCGTTTTAAATGGTTTCAATTTAGTATTAACATTTCATGGACAAGAAATGATCTGGCAACGTGTCTATCACAAATTCAATTTAACACAACCGGAAATCGATACACATTTCAGTGGACCAGCATTTCTAGCATGGTTACGTATGGGTAATATACGTGGTTGGGCTGGACCATTATCGACATCTTGGCAACGTAGATCGATGATTTTACAAAAACTGATAGTGAAACGTTTACGTGATTTCGGTGTTATTACCGTTTTACCAGCATTTGCTGGTCATATACCACGGCCGTTTAAACAATTATATCCGAATGCCAGGATGGTTAAAATGGATACATGGAATCGTTTCGATGATCAATATTGTTGCCCGTATTTCTTGGATCCCACTGAGATGCTTTTCAATGAAATTGGGCGCAGTTTTATGGAAGAAGTACCAATTAGATTGATGCGACAATCATTAATGATAGCTAAAATAATTGTTTTGTTGTAGCAAATTAAAGAATTCGGTACAGATCATGTGTACAATTGTGATAGTTTCAATGAGAATCAGCCAATAAGTTCGGATCTAACGTATTTGAAAAATGTTGGTGAGTCAATCTTTAAGGCGATGACTGATATTGATCGTGATGCTGTTTGGTATGTTAAAATTACGATTTTTACTGTTTGTATACCCGATGAAAAAAGATTATATATAACTGTACACAATTATATATAATTATATATAATTGGATATAATTATATATGAATTATATAAAATTCTATAGAATGGCATATTCTTTTATATATTTATATGTTAGGATTATGCAGAACTGGTTATTCGTCCATGATTTCTTATTTTGGACAACCGATCGGGCTAAATCGCTACTAACATCAGTACCAAAGGTGGGTTATTTCGTGTTTGTTTTGCATCCATAAAATTAGCGATTTTCAAGGGTAAAATGATCGTGTTGGATCTGCAATCCGAACAATTCCCACAATACAACCGTTTTGAACAGTACTTCGGCCAACCGTACATTTGGTGTATGCTCCACAATTTCGGTGGTACTTTAGGCATGTTTGGATCCTCATCGATTATCAATCGGGTAATATTTCAACAATCTAGCAATACAATTGTTGAATATTTTGATACGTTTAGAAGCCAATAGTTGCCCGAAAATTACCAAACAGTACCATGATTGGTACCGGCTTAACAATGGAGGGCATCAATCAGAATTACGTGATTTATGATCTAATGATTGAGAACGTATGGCGGCAACAATCTACAAATCTAACCGAATGGTTTGATCATTACACCCAACGACGCTACAATTATGCTGATCAAAATGCAATGTTCGCATGGCGTATTCTACAAAAGACAATTTACGATTTTAAAGGATTGAATAAGATGCGAGGCCAATATGCCATAACTAGGACACCAAGTCTTAAAATAAACACATGGTGTTGGTATTCACGCACCGATCTATTATCAGCTTGGAATCATCTAATACAAGCATCCGATAATTTACGTAATAATACCGGATATTTATATGATTTAGTGGATGTTACACGACAAGTCTTACAATTAACTGGTGATGATTTATATGAAGATCTGCTAGAAGCTTACACCAATAAGAATCTGGATGAATTCAATGAAAAATCAACGAAATTCCTGGCAATTTTTGACGATTTAGAATGGATTTTGGCGAGTAATCAAGCCTTCCTGTTGGGACGTTGGTTGGAAGCGGCCAAAACTTGCGCCGAAACTCCCCAAGTAACCCAAATCATTCTATACAAATTAACCAATAATAAAATTGATAAATTTTTAATCAGGATCGAGTATTGTTTGAATATAACGCAAGGAATCAGATAACTCTTTGGGGTCCGCGTGGAGAGATCATGAATTATGCCAACAAACAATGGTCAGGTACGATTTCAGTATTTGTTGAAAATCAAATAATTATAGAGTGTTAATCTAGGTATTGTGTCCTGTTTTTTTGGTAAACGTTGGTCTTTATTTATATCCTATATGAATCAGACCCTTCTAAATGGTAATGAATTCAATCAGACTTATATCAAAGAGAAAATGTTCAAAGATGTGGAGGAACCGTTCACTTTCGATCAAACCAAATTCCCAACACAACCAACAGGTAATAAATGGAACGTGTGTTATTTATAAATCTGACCTAAATATGATGCAAAATCAATTTTCACCCAATTCTTCGTTTTTCTCCTTTATTTACGAACAAAATTGAATGAAATTTGTCACAATTACAGAGGACAATCGACTTAAGGCCGTTATGTCATTATTTTTCCTTCGATTTTGCAGGAAATCTCATAACTTTTCTTTATTGAAATCTCTGAAAATTTTGGAAAAGCAAATTCATAACGCTCTCAAGTACACTATTCTCTATAACAAGTATAAATTTCATTCGATTCCGATGATTAACAAAAGAGAAAAACAAAGAATTGTATTTAAATTGGAACAAATGTAGTTAATTAGAGCATTACTATACTTTTGGGATCGAAATTATTTAAAAGTATTACGAAATAGTCATTTTTTTTTAATTAATTAACGAATTCGGGTCTGGAGCCCTACCTTATCCGACCACAAGGAGTGCCCTATATGTACGTAAATTAATAATAATTTGTTTTTTTTTTAATAGGTGATTCGATTGAAATAGCGAAACGAATACAACAGAAATGGATCGAGATCCATCAACGTCTTCCACGACGTTCTAATCGAAAATTGTACAATTTCAATGCAATTCCACATATTTTACTTGTTGAGAATTGATTAAATTTTACTTTAGAAAATTGCTTACATCACCGTTATTAATTCATATGTGGATAAATTTTATTAACATGATTGCGTGACTATCCCACATAACTGACAACAAAAAAAAAAAAAAGGTATTAAAGTTCGTGTTCCAATTTTAATCAAACCTTGTTTTATTGTTAGTTTCAGTTGAATTAAACCCACACGGTTCCTTTGCCCTTTAATGTTACAAATTAATTTGACTGATTGTACGATTAAAGCATGTGTTGATATCGGCAATTAGTAGAAAATCAAATATTAGGCGTATTTTTCTAATCCAAGTAGCGGTCGTAAATTAACACAAATAGAAAAGAATCAAGTTTGTTTTGAAATGAAACCGGTTGAAGGAATTCTTCCACTTTTTCCCAACAATTCCATGTAATTTCGAATGAATGCTAGATCGAGACTAGAGATTGAGGGTCAGACAGTGTGAAGAAGGAAACGGAAGACACTATCTAGTGAAAATCAAAATTAATAATTCAACTACATCCATCCAGGGCGGCGTATTTAGTACTAATCATGATCGACACACCCTCCAATCTGTAATGGGGACGAAATATATCGATTTTATAACAATAAAGTATAATTGGTTGCCTAGTTTGTAATAGTTCAAATTTGGCGCTCGATTACAGCCAATCAGATGCGTCAATTTAAACGATTGCCGCCATTTTGATTGAGCGCCAAATTTGAATTCAATTATATTCGCGATACAGATGGAGATTCTCGATAATTGTGCAAATGAGAAGAAATATTGTTAATTAGATGGGAAATTTTCGATTCGTACTGATAGAATATTGAAAAACTGGTATTGTTAAGTTGTGACAGAAAAAACTTGAATCATTTATACTTTCAATTTAATTTCAATAGTTGCTCGTTTCTCAATTGAATTACAATCAGTTACAGTATCAATAAAACAACATTACATTACCGTAAAAGGTATAGAGTTATCGATTTCATCAGACTTAACGCTTATTTTTAACGAATAACTTTATTTTTTTTTAATTCTTTTGATTATACGATTGTTGAAGTTTGTATATATACAGTTACATGTTTTATAACCAATTGGAAAGAAGAGATAAAGGAGAATGCCTTCGACAACACAATAGAAAACGGTTCTGTGAGTTGTGTGCGAGGGGCAATGAGACAAGAAGAAGAAGAAGAAGGCGCGCGACTTACCTGGCCGGATTTCGTTGACCGGCCAACCGTACATTTTTTTTAAACTACTTACAAAAAAATTAGATTACATAAAATCAACGATAACAAAGAAGTGTAGCAATCACCGATTAGCGACAATATTTCCCCGTTATACATCCCTTATCGCCGGAATCAGAGGGGTAGATTCGAGCAGGTGATGCGCCGCACCACTATAATCTACAAGAATAGAAATAGCATTAGATATAATAGTATATAGGAATGGGAAAAGACAGGGGAATTCTCTCTTTCATATAACACAACTCGCAGTTTATGCCACACACTAGTTGCTCACCCGACTTTGTTTAGTTTAGTGTGTTCCACGCCGATTACAAATACGATCAATTTCACGATATAAACGAACTAATTACAACTATTAATTAGAGCTTTTGGATTAATTGAACAACAACAAAAAAAAAACGTGTATGTGTCTGTGTGTATATGTGATTAAAATTCAATTGTGACCCAATTGAAACTTTCTCGAAAATAATCGTTGGATTGTCCGCTTAATTTTTTTGTTGTTCGATTTACAGTTAAAAGTGAAAGAAGGAATTTTTTTTGATTAGTAAGTAGTGTAAGTGGGGCCTTTTTCTTTTTTTTAGAAATTAACGTTTTTTTGTTATCAAATCGAATTGAAGGCATTAGAAATTAATTACAAAATTCGTATTTATTTATAGAGAAATGATATCATTTGTTGTTAACCCGCATTTTTGTTATTTTCAAAAGGCAAATACTACAATTTTGGTCATTTTATTTGAATTAATACAGTTTAAAGGCCATATTGAGCTAAAAATAGAACGAAAAATGTCGTAAAAAAATTACGATAAAAATTTAAAGTCGTCAATATTGCCAATTAACTATAAATAATTATTGAATTATTGTTATTATGTGCCATCTCTCTCAATTTTATTATTATCTTCGTTTTATCTCTCTCACACGCCACGCCTTCAAACGATTGAAGTTATATGAAACGATCTTTAATATGGCAAAAATTCCGCCCCTGATCGCCAATAATAATGGTAATTTCGAATTTAGTTAGCTTAGTTCTTAGGCCCACATTTCGAGTTATATAACAAGTCTTGATTGACAGATAGAATTACGAAACCTACTTCTTTTGCCACTACTGTAGATCAACCGTAAAAACGGTTTGATACACGTGCGAACGTAGTCTTAAATTTAGAAGGGTTTTAAAAACGGCAATAAAAACATCAATGGCCTAATTAAAGATATAAAATCAACGAAAATTATGTTCATTACAAAAACGTGTTGTTTATAATGAAAATATTTACGAATGTTGTTAAATACTGATGATGGTTGATTGATTGGATTACAATTTGAATAACGACCAATAAACGAAAAAAAAAAATGATAACATTTTCGGACATTAAAAATAACCATTGAGTAATAATGACATTTGACCTATTCCTGCTGTATTATTATTATTAATAATAAACTGTGGTCATCCAATGATTATTTATAGAACATTATTGTATCATTTTTAACGATAATTGTGTTATTTTTTTTTTATATAATTCAATGGTCTTTATTTGAATCATATAGGCGTTTCTGGAATTGTCACAAGAGTGATAAAGACAGATTTATATCGTACATCTAATTAAACTACAAAAAATTTGTAGTTATTTTAGTTGAAAGCAATCGTCACCGGTTATTTTAAACAAAATCTCGATATTCAAACGATTTTATTACAAAATCCTCAAAAGACTCCCACATCCGTTTGTTTTTTTGTTCGAAGATCAGATAAACAAACAAATACGAAAGAAATCTAATTATCAAAAAGCCTTATCAAAGACAAACGAAATAGGTCAATCGTCAATTCAATCATATTCCATTCAACTAGAACTTTTATTATTGCCGCTATTACTCATCAAATCAACGAACTAATATCACGTGACTAACGTGTAATCTAATATCGTCCAAATCAAGACGTATTGATTCGATTTTTTTTTTGTTACTTATTCTGAACTTGACATTAATGCATCTCTGTATGTTGATCAAGTGCATTTCAACTATAATCAATTCGATTAAGTCCTATAACATAAACTTCAATCATTTACAACTAGTGTTTTTGAACTGTTTCCAAATGAATCATCAACATCAATGCTGTTATTGTTATAATAGTAAACGATTCAATTTCAAAACGTAAAAGTAATGGACCACTTGTTCTATTATTTCCAACTTTCTACTATTTTTTTTTTTGTACAAAAATAACATTTTTTTCTGTCATGGGCGTAATTCCGGTGAATATTTGGGATTTATACATTTCCGGATAGATCTGCGCAAACGTAATGCATTATTTATTAACAATTGAGGTTATAAATGGCGTCAAATATTCGTCGATTATAAAGATTCCTAAGATCGTCCCCTATTTGCACAGCATCCCTACATTATCGGGGTAGTAGATTTCTATCAACCCACCCTTATTAGAATTGTTCAATCTACTACGGACTCAATTAAGATCTGTCACTCTAACTTAAACAAAAACAACGAGTTTATCGATCTTTTCAGGAACAATTCAGGAAATTATTGATAAACAATAGGTCGACATTCTTTCATGAACAATAACAACAATAATATTCTGAAATATAAACATTTTTTGACGAGATTTAATCCACTATTGTTGTATTGTAGAACAAACAGTTCGTGTCTGCAGAGGAAATTTGAAAGAATACGAATCGGGTTTCAATATTTAATGGGGAAATGTCTGGGGAGAAGTGGAGAATAAACAAAATTTCAGATGATGGATATGGAGAAGGTCCACAATTATCTATCTTACCCTACAATATACAGAGATGGCTAATGAAACAAACATATTGTCAATTGACTCGATTTTTTTATAGTTTCAAGGTTAGCATGATTTACGCCAATATATCTATTTCGTTTAACGTCTCTGTATATTCAAGACAAAACAGGAGCGGTGTGTTCTTTTTAAAGAAATTTGGCTTCTTATGACTTTCTGCAATTGCCAGTCCACCTGGATAGGATAGAGTTTGTCAAGTCTGTATATTTATGAGATAATGACTTATCGTTGGAATTTGTTAATGAAGCAACACATCTGCGAATTATTAATAAAAAACTAGCCTCAAGAGCTACTTGAACGAGTTGGATACAAAGCGGCATTGATATCCTCTTATTTATCTTTAAATTAGTGATAGAATCATTTCCTTTCGGTTTTTTTTCTGTTTCTCATATAGAAGACTCGATGAAATCATAAATATCCCCGGAAATTTATCGTCATCTTATGCCTTTCAACAAACTGAAATACAACAAATTGTTGGTGTTTAGTTGTTATGTTTCTCACTTAAAACTATTTCTATAATTAACCGATTGTTGTTCGAATCTATTTTTGGTAGAGAACCGTTTACCATACAAGCAACAATCCGTTGTTATTTTGTTTGTTTCTTTTGATAACTTTGAAGTGGATGCCAACAAATATGTAGGAGAAAAAATTCAACCACCACACATCATCGCTACTTTTGAATCTTATTACTGATTTACCGAAAAAAATGATGTCACAACTTTATATTAGTCACTTTATTATACGATGATTATTACTATTATAATAGCATAGAAACTGGCACATTCTGCCATTGACCTCGCCCGCACCAGGTGGTCAGCGTTCCGCGCACATTTCGCTAAGAATAAACGCTTGAAATGCTAAGAGTCAATCTGTGAAATCGATAGACAGACTATACATAAGATTGCAATAATAACAAATCAATATTTATTTGATCTTTGAGTCTATGAACTGTAGAAGTTATCTGGTCTGTTTCGTATCCGTATTTACCTTTTTTTTTCCGTCTCGCTCTAACGTTAATCTTTGTAATTCCAATTAATTAACGAGCATTTATCGTTCTATATACAAATACACACAATGTAATGTAAAACTTGAACAGTTGAATTATTTCAAGCTATTTGATTACAAACCGTAAACGGTACATTTACAGTACGTCCAACAAGTAATTTGAATCATTAAGATTCGGATGTTCTAATTGATAACGTGCTTACGTAAGTCACGTGGTATTTTTAGCATAGTAACATAAGAGTTCTTTCACTTTTTGTTTTTGCTTTTAGCAAGGATGATGTGTCTCTAGTTTTGGAAGAGATGATCTCATCTGTACTGATTAAAACAAGACGACCTTGTTAATATAGAAAATCATTAAAATATTTGTTTGAATTTAAAAAAAAATAACTAAACCACATTTTTAACATATAAAACTAGATAAAACTCGCAATAGTAATAAATAATAGAAATAGTTCAAGAGAATAGGAACGTAAACGTGACATGACAAGGTGAATTTGTCGAATGATGTCATAGATGCAAATACGCGCATTATTATTGGATAATAATTTTTTCAAAAAAAAATTCTTCAAGAAAGTAGTAGTGAAGTTATGTTGTTGGTCGCAAATACGGCATTATTTCATTATTACATCATTCTTGTATATGTTTTTTTTTTGTCTTCAAGGCTATGATGAGGCAACGGAAACAATTAATTCCGACTGAGACTAAATAGAAAAATCCATTATCATTTAAGAATAACAATAATAATAGTGGCGAAAATAACAAAGTTCGAGCGATATTGGAGGAAGAGTTGTCTTGTCAACAATTTAATTAAAAACTAGTAGTTATCAAGACACATTTTTTCCTATATTAACAATACCAATAACAATCATAATAATAAATAATAGAATGAGCGTTGTATTATTGAGAGACACACACACATATACATACAAATAAGAAACCCACCTACTCGCCAATTTGAGAAAATAGAATTGAAACTAAAAAAAAATAACACAACAAATGGTTGGCCTCATTTTTAAATTTTATAAACTCTATTTCCGTTAATTACATAGAGTTATACAATTTTTTTTTTACTGTGCTTTTTCGTTTGTTTTTCGTCGTTGAATAATTTATAAGGCATTATTTGAGATACAGGAAAACTGTTAACCATATTAGGTGAACTGAGCTTGTTGTATGTAAAGAATTCTGATTTGTTTCCATTTGAATGATGTGTTGTTTTCTTTTGTACCAAACAAAATTATCATAGAAACTCGTTTATATTTTATACGGTAGTAGGAAGCTCTTTAGCCACATATGATTTGAAACGTTGTAATATTATCAGGCGTTTCATGTAATTTTGTACGACTGAAGGCGTGGCTTACGGTTCGAGCTCTACTGGCGCTCCGCTCCAGAAATTACTGGTAGATATCTCGTGACACAATTCTTTTGTCATTTTCGTTAATTATTTTAAAATTACGTGAATTAATGAATCTTGACTTACGGTTTGGTTCCAGTTGATAACTGCATAACTGTAATAAAAACTATTAGTATTACAAAAAATTATTATTTGAAAATTTACCATTTCCGTGGGAAACCTGGAGCGGTTCGGCATGGGATGTCTGTCTTTACACCAAATGCACTGACACTTACACTAACACTAGACACTTACACTAGCACAAGACACAATTAATTAATAATTAACAAAAAAATTAATAACAAATTTTCGAAATGACAGTAACACTTCAACAACCCGAACACAACTGAAAAAGAACGAATAAATTAAAAAAAGGTGTTAAATAAGTGTCTTTTGTTCGGTTCTTGATAAGAACCGGATTAATCTAATCTTCACGATAATAAAAAAAAATGTGGAAAACTGTTATTTTGTAAATTAAAATACGGCTACCCAAATAAAAGGTAAAATACAGATGAAGGGACTGGGGCTAGGGAGGCAATTAGAGGCTTCAAAAAACCTTCCAAGGGTAGATTTGTAAATTCTCGTTTCTAGACAGGGCAACTGCAGGGTTGCCGCTTTTTGTAGTTTCAAAATAAAGGTAATTGTCCATAGACTAAATATTCGACTGAGAGAATTTTTGGCGTTGGTGATAAGAGAGAGAGAGAATGAGAAACAAATCATACTCCCAGAGTGAACGATATAAGAATTTTTATAATTTTTTTCTGATTTTTTTTGGGTGCTAAAAGAAAGTTTACCTGGAGCGCCTTGAAACTTCAGGCAAAAAGAACCTAAAACACCCAACAGATAGATATCCTTTTGGCAAGACTTCATTGTAACAAAACTTTATGCGTGATTAATCGCAACATACAGTATCGGCAAATGAAACAGGCATATTTGGGTAAAATAGAGTTGAAGCAAATGAATCTGTCATCTTTGTTATCATAAATGCAACAGTTTTTTTACACCTTTTTTATGCTTAAATACTGGGGCTAAGGAGGCAATTAGAAGCTTCAAAAAACCTTCCAAGGGTAGATTTGGAGAATTCTCGTTTCTACGCAGGGCTACTGTAGGGTTGCCGTTTTTTGTAGTTTCAAAATAAAGCAAATTGTCCATAGACTAAAAATATTCGACTGAGAGAATTTTAGCGTTGGTGATAAGAGAGAGAGAGAATGAAAAACAAATGAGACTCCCAGAGTGAACGATATATAACTTTTATAATTTTTTTCTGTTTTTTTTTGGGTGCTAAAGGGAGCGCCTTGAAAACTCAGACAAAAAGAACCTAAAACACCCAACAGATAGATATCGTTTAGGCAAGACTTCATTGTAACAAAACCTTATGCGTGATTAATCGCAACATACAGTATCGGCAAATGAAACAGGCATATTTGGGTAAAATAGAGTTTCAGCAAATGTTATCATAAATGCAACCGTTTTTTTGCGCCTTTTTATGCTTAAATAAATTGAACAAAGACAGAATTATAACGTTGTCTTCGTCTAGGAGTTTATAGAATTTTGTGTTTCAGATGTTCCAGAAAACGAATCGAAAGAAAAAATGAGCCAAATTCTACCGAAAAAACGCGACTAGTTTCGAACCTAATAATCGAAAAACAAAATCAAAATGAGTTTCTACAACAAGAATCTAACAACATTAAAATGTGTCCTTTTCCTGTTCTTCGGAGGTAATTTTTGTATTATTATTATTATTATTATTGAATTAATATTGATTTTGATCGATTTTGACAGCACTAGGGAGCTTATTGCCGTTCTTACCGATACACATGAACAATTTAGGTTTATCAAGGGATGAATCAACGATCATTTCGATTATAGCACCGTTAATTGCAACGCTAGGTCCTCTAGTTGCCGGTCCATTGGCGGATCGTTTAGCTGGCGGTTTTGGTGGCGCCAGCCGTAGTAAAACCGGCCGTTATCTACGTGTTATGATAGCTGTCTGTTTATTATTAGCCACATTCTTCTATTGGTTACTTATCACAATACCACCAATTGTAAGATGATTTTGTTTGGTTTTTGTATCAATAAATAATTTTGTTACTCACCACACACACACACAGTTCAGAAGTCCTCCAAATGTCACGTTCATGTGCGACCCGAATGGCGGTTTCATCCTCCAAGATCGTTGTGGTGCTGAACAAACCTGTTCCCAATGGAGTGGAGAAGTAATCAATTTTGTCGTCGATTTTTTTGGTGTTTTTTTGTTAAATTTCTGTAATTCCAGCGCGGTTCTCTTCTTGTGAAAAGTTGTGTCTTCACCTGCAACCGAACAACACATTATAAAGGCTACCGATTAAGTTCACCATTCGACGATCAACCGAATGAGGATGATAGTACTGATGAGTACCCGTTTGATGATTACAGTAATCTGACTGTAGCACCGGAAGCTGAATATGTAACCCACTATTATTTTAAATATAATATAAATTTTTTGAATTCACATCATTACAGTTGGTTAAAAATCCGTACCAAGCCCAAGCTCAAATCAGCCGTGAAATTGATTTAGGCTTAGTACCATTACCGCATATGTGCTACAAGAACCGTACCGATGGCAAAACGATTTGTGAAGTGTTTAGTAACAGTTCGAGAATCATCAAATTCGATCTGGGCTTAAGATCTGATGATTCCCAAATTGGAAATCAATCAACAAATCATGATGATGATATCTGTCGATATCCTTTCGGTATGCTATAACTTTGATTTGTGGCGAAAAATCATTAATTTTCGTGTTTTAGATGATTATTTCAATTGCCGTATCCCTTCGGATACGCACAAAGAACTGACAACAGCAAATCCAAATTGTGAACCGATCGTACTGTGCGCCATCCATGACCCCTACAACAACACCAATAGTCTATTGAAACGTTCCCAATGTGGTTATGATAATATCAGTTTCTGGTTGTATCTAGTGATACGTTCGATTGCTGATATCTTTCCGGCAGCAGCGGTGGCTCTATTGAGTACAGCAATTGTGATAGCAACACGAGAAACGTCGACGGGACGTGGTGATATTGGTAAACAATTGGCGGCGGGTGCTTTGGGTTTTGCCATTTTCGCACCCATCATTGGTGGTTGTGGTAATGGCCGGTTCTTGGCCGCCATGATCTGTTTCACTGTGCTGATGCTATTGGCGGTATTAATTCTAATTTTCGACAAGTAAGTTTGTTTATTAAAAAGTAGAGACATAATCAGATCCAATTATATATGATTATATATGATCATACATAAATCATATATAAATATATATAAACATAAATTGTCGTTTACTAATTGTGGCGTTTACAGTAATATGCCGTTAAGTCCGCCGGAATGGTGGTGGCACACACGTTGCGGCCTACTGGCCCTACCGATGTCTTCAGTGCGGAAATATACGATCGAAATTGTTGCATTAGGTGTGATTTTGTTTATTTTGGGTATATTCTGGAACGCTATCGATACATTCCTGCCATGGCATGTTGTGAAATTACCGGAGGGTACACCGTTGATTATCGGTTTGACAATAACGATCGGTTCATTGCCGGCGGTGGTGTTTCTGATTTTCGCTGAGAAAATCGTCGATTATTGTTGTCATTCGAACATTTTGATATTCTGTTTTGTTTCCTATATCGTCCATCATGTTGGTAAGTTTTGATTAAATTTTGCTGAGTCAGCAAAATAAACTGGGTTTTCAGGTTTATTATGGACTGAAAACGCGTCAGTACTGTTGATTTTTGAAATCTTCGAAATCTTCACATTACACATGATGTGGATCACTGCCATATTGTATTTAAGACATTTAGTACCGAGGAAATTCACCGCATGCGGACAAGCACTGCCGATAATTGCTCATTTTTGTATTGGACGTTGTATAGGCGCTTGGTTGGGTAGTCTCGCCTACACCGAATATCCGTACAATTTCTCAACAGTACATGAGAGTTTCGCTATTGCAGCCGCGGTATTCGCGATTGTAGCATTTTCAGCATATCATTTCTATTTGAAACCGAAATGTGTAGCACCCACACAACTACCACCGTATCCGGCGCCGTCAGTTGTGCAAAGTAAGTCAAAAATTTTGTCGTTAATCATCATTTCTAAATTGATTATAATTCCAGATGCTAACGGCAACGGTTCGTACACACCGTTACGAGTTTATCACAACAGTCGGGCCAAAAAGGGACATTTTCGTTATTAAAGAGCTTTACAATAAAAATAAAACGTTTATTTTGTACATTGCGCAGCTTTAAATTATCTTGAAGGCAATTATGTGTTTAAAATCGATGTATAAAAAGCTTTGCTGTTTTATTTTAATAATAATTATAAAGATATTAATAGTAATAATAATAATCACATTTTTATCAAGTTTCACGTTTTTACCCAATTCTCCCGGAGGACTGATTGAGTTGTTTACCAAGCTTAAATAATACTTCAACAAAATATCAATCTTACAAAGTCAAGTCTTATAAAAGTTACTATTTAAAAACTATTGAGTAGCTTTGGGACTATTTACAATTAAATTCTGTCCAACACTCTTACTACACGATGAATGTCCATCACAACGCACTTTAAAAAATCTCAAAATTGGACTTTGTTGTTGCTGTTGCTCCGAATCGATCCGTGACATTTTAACCGGTGGCGATGAGGCACGATGTGATGATGTCGATTGATCTGTGCTAGCATCAATGAAATCATGCCGTAATTTCCGTTCGATACGCATTTTAGTCAACCAATCATACGATTTCTTTTTGGGTGGTGAATAATTTAAATGGGGCGCAACACCATCGATTACATAATTCGGCAGATTCACCGTTGGTGATGATTGTTGTTTGATTTCTTGTAAATTACCAAATAATTTGCGTGGTTCAAATTCGTTACGTGATCGTTTTGGATTTAATTCTATATCATCAGAATTCGGTCGTTTATTTGTTGATGGTGTACAATTTTGACAGAAATCTTCAATTGTTGGACGATCGCATTTATTACAACCGATAATGAATCGTTTGGGGGTTGCTACAAGTATTGGAGAATCATTGGAGATGTGACGTTTTAATTGTGATTGTATTGGATCGAATAATGGTAATAATTCGGCTTGTCCACAACCGTTAATTTGCCAATTTTCGGGTAATTCCTCATTGCCGATACGCCAAATTTTATGTGTCATATCATCCGAACATGTAACAACAGTGGTATCGTCAATTTCACACCATGCCACACAGGTGACTTCAGCTGTATGTCCGGTTAATCTAACAAACGGTGTTTGTTGATTAATATTCCAAATATAAGCGCTCTCATCACTACTGCCACTTATCAAATATAAACCATCACGACTCAATGAGGCTTTAATATAAAACGTACTATTCTGATGACCTGTATATTTCATGATCGGTTCCGGATTCAAAGAATTCAAATTATAACTATAGATCGTATTATCTAAACAATTCGCATACAATTTCAAACAATCTTTATCGATAATCAAACTACTGAAACCATTCTTTGTTGTATTACCCGTATACGGAATCCGTCCTTTTGGTAACGGTTCCGATTTATAAATCGTATAATTCTTACGTAAATCCCATATCTTAATAATTCCATCACCGGCACCGCACGATATCAACGTATCATCATTACGAAACACCAAACCCGTCACACTTTTCGCCCCAATTAAAGCCGCCGTATGCGGTGACAATGACGTACCCAATAATCGTCGACGACTTCGTTTCGGTGTTTTAACATTATGCGAATTGTAAATTGTACGATCCGCTTTTCCAATCAAATTCGACAGATTCGAACGTGTATCCCATAAGATGATATTACCATCACGGCCACCAGTAGCAAACACACTGGGATCATCTTTACGGAACGTTACCGTTTTCACGGACCGTGTATGTCCGGTGAACACTTGAATTTCACGGATCTCGGTGGTTTGTACATCAAATAAACGTGCCGAATGATCACCGGATGCTGTGACGATTTTCATATTTTCAAACATCCAAGCCAAATCGAAGATTGCATTATTATGGGCACGGATACCGTAACGTTCTTCATTGTTATTGCGTGTTGTATCGTAAATTGCTAATTTACCATCTTCATTGGCTAATGCTAAATAGTTTTCATTGTTTTTCTGTTGGGCAAATTTACAAGCAAAAATCGGCGTATCAACGATTACATCTTCGGTTGGTAATAATTGCGTGTATTGTTCGTCTTTTGTACAACGTAATCGTTTGATGATATTATCGTAAAATTTCCATTTAACTAGAATTTAAAACAATTACGTAGATTGAGCGGGAACTTACTAGAAACGATTTACGTACCAATACCGTATTGTTGATCGAACAGATTCTTTACAGATGCCATCAAAACGTTATAATTAACTTCACAATAGTTGTTGCACAATAATTACACAATTTATTGTATTTAAAATAAATAATTATCAAAAGTTTAAACCGCTCTTTGTTGACATTTCTAGAAAATAAAGGTTAAATCAAGCGGGATTTAAATGGACCGTTATTATGTTGCCATCTCTCTCTAAAGTATTACATTTTCAACTACAAGTGAGATAGAAAATTTAACAACACTACCGCCATCTATGCAACATTATTCTTATTCATCTCTCTCTAAATTACGGTGAATTGTTATGAAGAATGAAATGGAAAATTCCATAGCATAGCGCCATCTTGTGGCGACATTTGCTAGACGGCGGCAAATTCAAAACGAATTAACTGTAAAAATTATATATTAAAACAATTCTTATACATCTTGCGTTAGAAATAAATTTGGATAGAATCGTAGACCTTCAATTGAATCATCCCGGCATATTCGACCGTATTTTTCAGCTGTTAATAATCGTTCTTTGGCTAAAGTCGTTGGAATTCCCAAGGTTTTCGTTAATTCTTCATACGTTAAAGAACCAGCAGTTTCCACCTGGATTACCAACAAATCTATTAGAAATCTATACAATTTTGTAATCGTAAAAACATACCAAATTTGCTGTTGTTTCAGCTATCATTTCACTATCTAAATTACTCAATTGCAACACAATCACACCAGAATTGAATTGATGTAGCCGTAATGGTAGATCGAGTTTAGTCATTAATCGACAAGCAATTAATACATCTTCTGGTGATAAAAGATCAAGACCTCTGGCACGATTTACACGACAAAATACATCCGCTAAAATTACCATACCACCAACTTCTTCAATGTGATTGGTTAAAATCTCACAAATTTGTTGGGCCAATTTACGATAGTATTCATTATCTGATTTGTAATCATCACGTGTGACTGGATCATCAATACCTAAACGTAACAAATACGATTTGAAACGTACAGTTTCATCTTCAGAAATATCGCCTTGTTTATCCTAAAAAATTCGAGATTTTATTTTATTTTTGTTCTCCCAAAGAAATTCTCGATCATACTCGAATTTTTGTAGAAATTATCCGTGACAATGTCACCATCTCTTTCGCCTTCTCCATAAGTTTGTTTAAATCTTGAAATGCTAAAGATATACTTTCATCGGTAGCTTTTTGTTTCTCTTCTAAATTCCGTTCAATTCCAACTATACCGAAACGTAACGGTCGCTGTGGTTGATACGTTAACGGTTTCGGAATACCAATACTTGTCTGTGGTTGTGTTTGATATTTCTGGACGCAATCAATAAGAATACTAACAACATTCGTACTGAATCCTTCACGAAATGATAATTTCGTAAAATTATAAATACTCGTCTGTTGTGGTCCAGGTAGATTATCTACAAATCAATTCTACTATAATAATTGATGAAGAGTTTGTTAATTGTAACAGAAAATAACCATTTCGTGGTTCATATAAATGTAAAATGACTTTCTTGGAACGACTAAAACTAAATCCAGATGAAGCGTCTTCAACACACGCAATTAAATCTAAATGTAAAGCCAAACATGTTTGGCCACGTGCTATATCACCAGGACGGCCCCAAAGTATACGATAATTTGTTATAATCAATTCACCACCTTCAAAATTTGTCTAGAAAATTAACCACACTTATTCAAAAAAAAGTCAAAGACAAATTATTGGATTTTTACCTTTTGATCACCATCATAGAGTCGTACATTTTTCTCACAAGTTATTGTAGATTCGTTATCCAATAATAATGGACTTACATATTTCCAACGATTCATATTAATGTAAGATTTTTTTTATTTGGGAAGTTAAAAATGGTTAAAAACATATATAGAAATTATTGGATAAGCAGTGTTGCCAAGCGTAATATATTTTTTTCAATGTCAACAATAGCACTTTTATTTTATAATAAAAAAACAATAGTCACTCACGAACAATAAAAATCAACGAAAACATGCAATAAATCATGCAACACTTTGAATAGGAATTTCAAATTACTCTCCAGAAGGACACTTCTCGGACTTTATAAAAAAAAAACTTAAAATTCTAGAAATTATGCAAAATCCGGCAAACATGCATAAGGTGCATCATTATTTATTTTGACAGAAATACAGTTTCGCCAACATGTAGATAAAATAATCACCAAGCGATTTATCTGCAATGTTGCCATATTGATTTAATTTACAGTATATTTTGAGCGAATCTGATAGCAGCCTTCCAATTTATTTACAAATTTTGTAATTTAAGTTTAATGATTAATGAAATAATTGATAAGTTACAATAATCGAAAATATTGACTCTTCTAGCAAATATTAACTAAAAAACTTTCAAAAATATTTAAATTGTTTAAAGAAGAGAATACGTAAAATAACATTTGTAAATGCAATGATGTAAGAATATATAAATCAAGCGTCTTTACTATGATCGAAAATAACGAGAAAAATTATTTAAATTTGTTGTACTGAAATGTATCGGTTTCGTAGATTTTGTTATTTAAATCTGACAACACTGTACGTCTATACTGATTGTGGTGATAAAGGGTGCAGCTTCTAAACAATTATTTTTTATCAAAAACTGAAACTTTTCAAATAGTAAGTTTAAACTTTATTTAATCAACATTTTTATTCTATTATCAATTGATAATTCAACAATAAGTAGCTGTTACACGTATTCTATATATAAATTGTTTTTTTAATTTATTTATCATTTAGTGATTTTATTTTTATCACTAGTATAGTTGGCCAATGTTTGAAATTTTGACAGTATTCTGACAGTTGTCAAAATACAAATCGTTACACTAATTTGATAATTTAAAAATTAATTAAATTCTAATCATTTAAAATGTCGTGTTATCATTGTTATACAAAAACTGCACGTAATGATGATCTAATTGATAAGATTATTGAACATGGTGAACATTTGAAAAGTTCAATGATAGAAACAATATTAAAGAATCAACCAATTGCTGCTACAACAACAGCAACACGTTCAAATGAAATCTATTCAAATAGGAAACAATTAGAACAGATTCAAATGTATTTACGTGGTGATCCAATGAATAAAGATGATGAATTACAAGTTTTAGATACATTACGTTCAATATCTGTGATAGAATTAAATAAAATTACAGATCAAACTTATACGAATCGTAGTGATAATACAACAACATATCAACAAATTAAAACTATTAATTATTTACAATATATTGATTGTATGAAAATCACTATAAATTCGATTAAATTAAACGATATAGGCAATAAGAAAGTATGTGTAGATAAATTAACAAATCTAACACAAACGTTCTTTATTGAGTACAGAATACCGGCGATTTTAATCAGACATACCAATAAATTGAAACCGAAAGTTGATTCTGGTTTAGATTCATCGAATATTGTAAGATTGTGTGCGAGACGTTCTTGTGATCAAGGTAAAACGTTCATTGTAGAGCTTAGAGGTCAGGTCCAGTCTTTATTTAAACTATTTATTCTTATATTCCCAGTTTCTAAATTGTCCCTTAAATTTGGCTCCCATCGATTCATCTAATACAAGATTTTATAACCTCTGGGTGCATATTGCTTATATGAAACCTCTTTTCATGAATAAAGTCAAGCTGTGCGTTTAAAGGGGATCGTGAACGAGAAAGGGGAAAGAACCCCTAATCTAGAGAAGTCCAACTGACGGTTGGGGGGCGCACCAACCTAGTGAATATCTTCTTTCATGGTCTATTATTGGAGCAAACCTGGACCTTTGGCTTCTAAGCCTCTATGTTGTTGATAAAATTAGTAATATTACAATTTTTTTAGAAATTATAATTTTCAAACATTCAACAATTCATGATATTGTTAACAATTTAAATCGATTAGATTTAGATGAGATTCAAATCAAATTCAAAATTTCGTATCGTAATTTTCGACAGAAACATCCAGAAATTCTAGGATATGCAATTTTCCCATTCAATTCATTTAAAAATCTGTGTTATAATCAAGATTTAACAATCAATTGTGACGATAATCAATTAATTAATGTTGGCAAATTGAAATTTTCTATACAATTGGGCTGTGAACGTTTATATTTTGGTAAAGAAGTCTTAGAAGCTATTAACGAAAATTTAGATAATAAGAATGATGATAGAGAAGAAATTTGTAATAAAATCAATACACCTAAAGTATTACCACAAAACAAAATCGAAATAAATCCAAATCCAGTTGAAATTTCGACAAGAATCAATGAAAATTCGATTTTATTTTGTTTAATTTACGTACAAGAAGCGCGTTTTGATCGACATATATCGAATAGTTTTCTAAATTGTCGTATGTTTGCAAGAGAATTGTATTTTTCAAGTAAATTATATGAATCTGGTTCAAATCCTATTTACAATTTCTATCAACAAGTGCCTTTAATTTACAATGAAGATCTATTAATGAAATTACGCGATAATTATTTGATTGTTGAATTTTTAGAAAAATCGACAAATCAAAAAGATTTTTTAGTTGGTTTAGCTAAACTATCATTACATTCGTTTTATTTAACATTTAGAAACAGTGTTATTGTTGATTATTTAAAAAATAAACATGTGAGTCGATTTATTGAGTATTTTTTCTAATTTTTGAGTATTTATTTTTCTGTTACAGTTACCTGTGATAAGTACAGATGGTTGGGAGACGATCTGTAATACTTTTAATGATAGAATTATCGGTGACGCTTCAATTTTATTAGCTTTAGGTACAAAAGAACAAATCGATAATCTATTAAATGAACGCGGTTTAAAACGCAATATTGTAAAGTGTAAATTACAAGATCAATCGATACAAGTTGATGAAGTATCAAAGAATTATCCATTGAAACCATTAAAATCGATTGGTACACAATCAGATATGGAACATAAAGATATTGGTAGTCTGTTGAATCAATTAATTAACGCCCAAAAGCAGAGAAATGTTGAGAATTCATCAACAAATACTGATGTTGTTGATCATCAACCACAATTACAACAATCGGTACAAGAACAACAACAACAACAACAACCAGAACTTCGACGTACTTCAGATCTGTTAGATACTCTCCAGAAAGCATTATCATTAGATAAAGATGTTGAGAATAATTGTAAGAAAATCGAAAAGAAGACATTCAAATGTCAAATCTTAATTGATAGTGCTTTGCATTTACCGAGCCGTAAGAAATGTAAATCGAAAAAATCGAAAAATCAAAAATCAAATAAACACAATGACGACATTTTACCAAGTACATATGTAACATTTGAAATTACAACAAATAATATACGAATTACACCAATTATAACGAAATGTACAAATCCAAAATGGGATTATCGTTGTGACGTTGTATTACCAATTGAATATTTAACAAATGTAAGTATAGTTTAAGAAATTTACTTACCGGAATAGTGAATAAAGTTGAAATCTTCAAGATCCGGTCCGCCGATCCGCCGGGCAATTGATCGGCGCATCGATAGCTTCATGTAGTCTTTAATATTTTCAAAAAAACGATCACTTTGCAACACGAAAACCGAAAATGAGATTGTCAAATATTTCACTTGTTTCCCCCAATTAAATGTAATGAAAATTACAAATAATTTTGATTGTGTTCGTTTATGAAAATGTACGGAAATTCTGGTTAGTTTTCTATGGAATTTTTGACTATTTACTGTCAACGAATTCAGTTGTTTCTTAGTGGAAATGGCAAAGACTTTCGTGGTGGAGTTTCTGACCGTTTACCGATTGTCTCCGAAAAGTTGGGATAATTCAGGCATAAGAATAATCGGATTTAATTCGACTTACCTATATCGAAAATCGTCTCGTCCAGGTGGTGGTATGGGGTGATAGTTTCTGAGGAAAAAAAATACAGAAAACTTCCTTAGTACAAACTTATAATACTATAGGTCAATTTACACGGGGACAGTAACTAAAGCAAGTCATTAAATTTAGACATTTGCATTGTGTAAACGTTTGATTTAGTACTAAAGACAGTAGAAACTTTAGTGCTTAAGTACTAAATCAAATGTCTACACAATGCAAGTGGCTAAATTTAGTTACTTGCTTTAGTTACTGTCCCCGTGTAAATTGACCTTATGTTTTAAAGAATTTATTAATTGTCAAAATTAGGATTTCCCAACTGTATGTATTCTGTCGAAAATTTCAATTGTTTTAGTTAGATGTCGTAAAATACAAGATATTTCCGATATATTAAGAAAAAAATGCTGGAGTTTAAGAAAAATTAAAAATTAATTTTATTGTTTTTTGTAAATAATTCAATAATTATCAAAATTTACCGGTTTTTGATGGAATTTTAAATTGTTTACTGTCAGAAATCTCAATTGTTTCTTATTAGAAATTAATCAAAATAGTTAATGGGCGCATTTATTTTATTTCTGAAACTAATTGTGCGCAAGAAATTTTACCCATTGTTGTCAAAAATTGTCCTTTTGTCCTGGTAATTGTTGAAATATTATAAAAATCAAGGATCATGTATTCTACGGACATAGTCGAAAATTTCAATTGTTTTTATTCGGGTGTTATTCTGATTATTAAAAAAAAAAATGATTGGAAATTATGAAAACTTAAAAATTAATTAAATTCAAATTAATACCTGGATTTTTTTATGAAATAATTTAATAACTATTAAAAATTACCGATTTTTGATGGAAAATTGGATCACACTATGTCGTCAATCGAATTTTTAACTGTTTACTGTCAGAAATTTCAATTGTTTCTCATTCGAAATTAACCAAAATAGTATCACTATCATGTCTTCTATGAAATTTTCGGCTGTTATAAAATCGTCAATTGTTTGGGTATATAAAAAAAAAACAGGGAATTTTCTTCCAATTTTCATAAAATTCTTCAACGTTGGATCAAAATTTTGATAATTTGCTATCATAAATTTCCATTTTTTTCTACCTAACAATCGAAAAGATGTAAAAATCAGTGATCACGTCTTCTATGGAATTTGCGCTCATTTACTGTCGAAATTTTCATTTGTTTTATTATATGTTACAGTTACAATCTTAGGGTGCGTTCATGTCAAAGGTACCTTTTGCGCTACTTCGGTTCATGGGTGATCTTGATTTGACGAATCGCAGACAAATATTGCTAACAGTTAGGTATCTTCGACATGTAAAATGTAGAAAACTTGAAGACTAATTAAATTCAAGTTAGTATCTGGATTTTTTGTAATGAAATAATTCAATAATTATTAAAAATGACCGATTTTTGATGGAAAATTGGATCACACTATGTCGTCAATGGAATTTCTAACTGTTTACTGTCAGCAATTTCAATTGTTTCTCATTAGAAATTAACCAAAATAGTATCATTATCATGTCTTCTATGAAATTTTCGGTTGTTATAAAATCTTCAATTGTTTGAGTATTAATTATTAAAAAAAGGGATTCTCTTCCAATTTTCATAAAATTCTTCAACGTAGGATCAAAATTATGATAATTTGCTATCATAAATTTCCATTTTTTTCCTCCTAACAATCGAAAAGATGTAAAAATCAGTATTTACTGTCGAAATTTTCATTTGTTTTATTGTGTTACGGTTACAATCTTAGGGTGCGTTCATGTCAAAGATACCTTTTTTTTTTTGCACTGCTTCGGTTCTTGATGATATTATTTGTATTACACCCGTTTTTTTAATGGTTCTCGTTGTTATTTCAGAAACAAAAACGATTAATCTTCAAAGTTTGGCGTAAATCAACAAATACAACAATGACACCAAATTTACAAACCGATTTTATTATCGGTTTTGCAACCGTTGATTTAACCGTTCTATTAGCAGGCCTACCAACAATACAAGGCTGGTATAATATTGTTGATTTTTCAAATAAATGCCACGGCCAGATTAATGTACAAATTAACATAATAATTAATCATAATTTGTTTAATAGTTTTCATTTTTAGATCCATATAACACCATTGGAGAATATTTCACGGTACCAACAACAACAACCAGTAGAACCGGTACAAGAAACTTCAACTAATTGTAATGCAATAACTGAACCAATAGAAATACAAATTGATAACGAATCGGATAATACAGATTGTAATGAATTATTGAGTCGCACATTAAAACGTAAATTCATCGAATTAGATGAGATAACGCAACGTTTACGTTTACGTCTATCGAAAGTCACAAATGATCCAGACACAGATGATACGGAAACATTATCAAATGATGATGAATTAATTGATGAATTCGAACACGACATCAATACGTTGTGTGTTGAAGATGATTTCGATATGGTCGATTTCGAAAAACAAGCGAAACATTTCAATGATAATCATTTAAAAGAGATCGGTTTATTACAACAAACCCTACCTAATCAACCGAAAATCGATAATTTAGTTGAGAATTTAAGTATAAATGATACATCAGCAACAACAACATCACGTTATATATCCGGTTGTTCAAATACCGGCACAATGTTGGATCTATTAGAACAGAATTCACGGCCGAATCTTTATACAAACGAATCGTTCAGTCGGGCTATGGTGGAGAAATTTACATGGCCATCAGATAGTAATAGTAGCAGTAGTAGTAGTGAAGCTATTAATAATGGCAAACAATAAATTAACATTGTATATAGCGATTTAGATAGTTTTCAAGGCGGATCTTCTTCATTAATTGTCGGTGCGATAGTAGATGGATTGCAGCATTCGTACCATCCTCGTGTTGGTGCATGAATGAACAATTTCGAATTTTCTACAAAAAAAAACAAGTCTCGTCTAACACGGTGCGTGTTATATTTATACACAATTATACTTTGAATTGTTTAAGTTGGTCCCGTCCAATTTGCTTGATTTCCAACCAACACTGATGGCATAGAAACACCGCATCTTTATACCAATAATCATAATTACACAATTGATTACAATTATAGCAGATATCGTTCAATATTGGTGTACATAATGTTTTGATATATGGTTGGTTTCTAGAGTATTCGTCGAAATACGAACGAATCTCGTAAGTACCTGGCCTAATTAATTTTTAAATTAATTTAAATTAAATAAATACAAAAAAAAACAATACAAACCCTGGTGTGTTATTACCATATTTAAATTGTCGTGCTGATTGCGTACCGCTTGTTGCGACTTTACGCTGTCGTTCCTGTTGATAATAACGTGTCGGTGAGGGTGTTCGTAACGTTTGCTTCATTCTAAAACGTGCTTCGGTCGTGTTAAACGGGGAATTCGTGTGGCTCCTATTACACCGATTGATTGCCACATTATAACAACCGGGCGCTATTTTCGTATTTTGTAACACCTCCTTGTTGATTATATTCGTATCTCTTGGTAATTTCGAACCGAAACATAACGTACCAACGATCTCATTATAATCGGGTAGAATGTATTCGAAATTATTTTGATAGTTGGTCGACAACATTGTGTGGTAATTTGTCTTTTTGTTGTTATTGAAATCGCGTGCTTTTCACAATCTGAAATGGAACAGTCTCGTGATGGATACCGAGCAACTTACCATTTTCAGATCATATTAATTCGATTGATGGTTATTTGAAATGGGGCCACGCAACGTACGGAATTTCGTATAAAAAAAAATTGGAAATCAATCAAATTCTGACAATTTTTTTAACTATAAAATAATTCAATAATTTTCAAAATTTACAGATTTTTGTTTGTTTACTGTCAGAAATCTCAATTGTTTCTTATTAGAAATTGACCAAAATTGGCGCATTTATTGTATTATCGTATCTTCTATGAAATTTTCGACTTATACTGAGATTATTTGATAATTTTCTTAAACTAATTGTGTGCAAGAAATTTTGACCATTATTGTCAAACATTCTCGTGGTAATTGTTGAAATATAATAAAAATCAAGGATCATGTATTCTATGGATATAGTCGGAAATTTCAATTGTTTTTATTCGGTGTTGTAAAATGAGGAAAAATTCTAATTATTAAAAAACAAATGATTGGAATTTATGAAAACTTAAAAATTAATTAAATTTAAATTAATACCTGGATTTTTTTATGAAATAATTCAATAATTATTAAAAATTACCGATTTTTGATGGAAAATTGGATCACACTATGTCGTCAACGGAATTTTTAACTGTTTACTGTCAGAAATTTCAATTGTTTCTCATTAGAAATTAACCAAAATAGTATCATTATCATGTCTTCTATGATAAAAATTGTTGGGGTATTAAATATAAAGAAAAACAGGGAATTTTCTTTCAATTTTCATAAAATTCTTCAACGTAGGATCAAATTTTTGATAATTTGCTATCATAAATTTCCATTTTTTCCACCTAACAATCGAAAAGATGTAAAAATCAGTGATCACGTCTTCTATGGAATTTGCGCTCATTTACTGTCGAAATTTTCATTTGTTTTATTATGTTACGGTTACAATCTTAGGGTGCGTTCATGTCAAAGGTACCTTTTGCGCTACTTCGGTTCATGGGTGATCTTGATTTGACGAATCGCAGACAAATATTGCTAACAGTTAGGTATCTTCGACATGTAAAATGTAGAAAACTTGAAGACTAATTAAATTCAAGTTAGTATATGGATTTTTTTAATGAAATAATTCAATAATTATTAAAAATTACCGATTTTCGATGAAAAATTGAATCACACTATGTCGTCAATGGAATTTTTAACTGTTTACTGTCAGAAATTTCAATTGTTTCTCATTCGAAATTAACCAAAATAGTATCACTATCATGTCTTCTATGAAATTTTCGGCTGTTATAAAATCGTCAATTGTTGGGGTATTAAATATAAAAAAAACGGGAATTTTCTTCCAATTTTCATAAAATTCTTCAACGTAGGATCAAATTTTTGATAATTTTCTATCAAAAAATTTCCATTTTTTTCCGCCTAACAATCGAAAACATGTAAAAATCAGTGATCACGTCTTCTATGGAATTTTCGCTCATTTACTGTCGAAATTTTCATTTGTTTTATTATTTGTTACGGTTACAATCTTAGGGTGCGTTCATGTCAAAGGTACCTTTCGCGCTACTTCGGTTCGTGGGTGATTTTGATTCGACAAAATTAAAGAAACTTAGAAATCAATCAAATTCTGTCAATTTTTTCCTAACTAATTTATTTGTCTTTTAAGTACAAATCATTGATTTATTATTTAATATTTTATATGTAAGTATATATAAAAAATTAAGCTGTCTATCACAGAATTAACAATAAAATTTATACAAATAAGCTCGATCAACACCGGAACGTGTTAACAATCAATTCGAATTGTATCGGTAAAAATCTGATTTGTACATACGAAATCCCAACGAGTATATGGAAAATCGCGCAGTGGATTCCCGTAGAACGGTCTTGAGTCACACGGTTATGGTGTTATACAAGAGGCGTCACTATTTAAAATGAAAATATCGTGTTATACGAGGATCCACTGGATTTGAGGAATGATACTGGGATTTTTCTATTAAAAAAAAATTAATGCTTCTTGTAGCTGATTATCACATCCCGGATTCGGCGATACCTTCATCATCTAAATTGTGAGAAAATTAAAAAAAAAAAAAAATTAATCACAATCTCAAATTTTAATTACAAATAATAGAAATCAACTGTATCATGCTGTTGTGGTTAAATGCTAGAAATCTCTCGATTGACGCGGTTTTTTTTCTTCAAATAAACCACCGTGTAAATCGAGGGATCGCTAATAACATGCATTAGTGTTTATTTTTGCACAACTACCTCTCTTTTTCTGGATAATTTATAGTTTCAACAGTACCACCACCGCTACTACCACCGCCACCGTCTTTGCTTGTACCACAAAATAGTTTTTTACATCGACAAAATAATTGCGATACCATTTCTGCGATCACACAACACAACAAAAATGGTTGTTTACACGCGTACATTTCGTATAAATCGATAGAATTTTTTTAACGGGAATTAATGCTGAAACAATTTACCTTCGAATCCTTGATTTTCGTGAATTTCTCTCGGCGACCCGGTCAATTCTTTACCTTCCAAAACAGCCAACAGACATTGATGGATGCAAATGTATTGTTGTTCAGTTTGTACCATCCATACACGTTCTTTACGCATTGCATAAACAATACCGAAAATATCCACATAATCGGAGATTAAGATTTGTTGTAGAATACGATCTAAACAGATAAATGTACCAGAACGGCCGACACCAGCACTAAATCAAATCGAAATTAATAAAACATTTCTAACATCGAATTGATGATAAGTACCTGCAATGTACAACAATCGGCCGTTGGTCGGTATTAACACGTTCGCGGAAAGCACGCACAAACCGTACCAGTGTATGTGGAGGATTTGGTACACCGAAATCCGGCCATGTTGTGAAATGGAAATGGCGCACAACACGCTGTTGATCACCCTATACAACAACAACAAATAGTAGGTGTGAACGTGTTAACAATGCGAAACAATCTTACCCTGCAAACCATAAATTCGGAAATATTCCAATCGGGATAGCGTGTCTCGTTCAATATCTGCACGGATATATCACCATAGTACACGGGCATTGTATCGTAGGGCCAATAATGATCGCACTTCTCTCGGCCCTTTTCCACACAACGCGTCAACATTATTATTGCACGCGAATTCGATTCCCACACCATTCGCCAGAAATCGTCACGTGTCGAATGCAATGGGCCTTGTGTTACGACGAATTCACGCGGTGAATTGTAACCCTATTAACACGTTCTCTCCACAAATACCGAACATTACTCGATAACCAAAACCGCAGCCAACTTACCGGCACATAATTGGCGTTGATATAATCGGAACCTTCCTCATCATCGACCGGTTGTAATTTGAATCGAGAATGATCGTACGGTAGAATATTGGTGAAACGGTTCTTGGGACGGTTGCACGGTAGATCGGCAAATGTTGATGGTTGGTCGCGCCCGACATGCTTTAATTCTTCGAATTCTTCACTGAATCGAAAATCGGAATCGGCCGACATCATACGGTAATGATTGGCGAAATCAACAATGCGCACCGGTCGACTGGTCTCAATTACCGAATCCGGTAATGACATGTTGTCGTTGGTACGCGATTCGGTTGCTTTGCGGCCGGCAGAACGCCGTTTTCTTATATAAATTATGAATAGGAATAATAAACTGAATATTATTAATGGTATCAAGATGCCCAAGACGATCGGTGTATTGTCTTGATCTAGAAAGAGAAAACAAAACAAACGAACAGTGGCTAAGTATCGATTGTTGCTATTTTTATAGTGAAAAATCAATTCCAACAGTAACTCACTTATTTTTAACAATCCTAACGATTGCGCATGAAATATTAAATTGTTTAGAAAAATAAATAATTGAAAGTGCGTTAGAAGTGAAACTTCTTAGGTTAGAGATGAAGTTCATTTTTTTCTTGATTGCCTGAAGGCTCGATGTTTTTCTGCATTTCACTTATCACAAAACAATATTCATATACTGTTGCGGACAAAAGATTTCGGACATAATTTTGAAAAAAAAAAGCTTTTTACCTCAAAAAATTTTCAAAAATTCATAACTTCGAAACGGCTGCATATTAAGAGCTGAAACTTTCAGGGAATTTTTTTTGTCAAAGTAGGGAACACCTACAGAAAATTTGATAAAAAAATCGGCGGGGGTCGCCCCGTAAAAATGATTTGATTTGGTGGAATGACCCATAAAGATTTACGTGAGGTGTATAATTAAAAATCAGCTCATTATTTTGTACGATTCTTATAATTTTTCTTACAATTTTTTAAATGGTGGGAAATTTAAAAATTGTACCACGTGACCTAGTTTGTCGCTTCAAACGAGCGACTGCATGAGGCCGTACCATTAGAGGGAAAGTGTTTCGTCACGCTTTGAAAAAATTTACTACCCATGCGCGCCTAAAGAAGTTTCACTTCAAAAACTTATATCGAGCCACATTTACCTGTTTGCATCGGAAAACTGTAACTGGTATCGGTGAATTTGTCGGGTGCCGTAAACGCTCTAATCTTCACCCGATACGTAGCGCCACTCTTCAACGGTCCATTACAATAGCCAACTTGTCGCATATCGCACGAATCACTACCAATTGTAAAGTCTTCAACGGTGGCATTCACAAACGGATAATACGGTTCCATCACTTGATACGGTGGCCAAATGCTGTACGCTTGTACATCCCGCCAACTAGGCATTTCTAATCCTGACGAATTCTTCGAATGATCTTCAGCAACGATAATCGCATACGACACCACCGGACCGTTGGCATCACTAAAGAAATTCTTACGGAACCGTATCTGTATGGTAGTGGAACTCTTTCGTACCTCAGTCGGTACGACCGGTACGTTGGGTGGTGGTGGTGCCAATATTGGCATCTTTTGTTTCCATATATGTTTCGGACCGGGACCGATACGGGTTTCCGCTTGTATATTAAATAAATAAACTTTACCCGGACGTAAATTTGTGATAATACCACGGAATTCTTGTGGACCGAACGTTTTCGTATACACATCACTACTACCACCATCGATATAGTAAGTTATTGTGAATTTCCTGATAATACCGTTTTGTTCTTGTGTTGGTAATGACCATTCGAATGTTATCTCACTTGGATGGATATCGATCGGTTCGAAACGTACCACTTTACCGGGTGTTGATTCTTTTGTTGTGAAAATTGCCGAAACCGGTAATGATCGTCGCAAAATACTCGATTCAGTACCGCTACGTACGATTATCGTGAACGTATAGTTACGGTGCGGTTTTAAATCGTTGATGGTGATTGTTGTGTGTAATGTTAGGTTTTGTATTAACACGTTCTCGGATGTTAGATATTGTACTTCGAAGGCGTTGTATTCACCACGCGGTGATGCCCATGTCAGTGTTACTTCCGTATCGGTGATGTACGTTGCGTTGATGCCGGTGATCGGTTCGGGATCTAATAACAAAAAATTAACACGTTGATAGCTACAATAGTGGTACACTCCGTTCAAAAATTAAGTATAAAATTTCAAATGTGGCGCAACGAAAAAATAGTCGCTCTTTTAAAGTCTCAACATTATTATTTTATTAAACTGAAAATCGATTTAAAAGCAATTTTAGAATCCCTAAAAATATAAATTATCGAATTTCAGAGTAGGATTTTATTCTCACAGTAGTACCACAACATAATATACATTTTAGTTCAAGTTAACATGTAACAGTTAGGAACTTTTCACATGTTAGGTTGCACATAACCTATCATTTGTATATACTCGGTACACTATTGTAATATAAAATGTGACATTTCAAAGATGTCAAATTTTATGCAACTCTATATTCTGAAAGTCCCTAACTATGAGGATCTATTTAATAATTTTCTCATAAGAGAATCTCACTATCAAAATCAAACTATACTCCGTCGACAAATTAAGTATAAAATTTCAAATTGCAAATGATAGGTTATATGCAACTTAATATTTCAAAAGTTCCTAACTTTTACATGTTTACTTGAAACGAAAAGAATATTTTGTTGTGGCACTATTGTTTGAATAAAACCCTACGCGGTTGTTTACATATTTTGTTGGCAATTTTTAAATATTTCCCTTAAATTTCATTATTCTTAATTTTTGGACGCAGTATACGATAAATTAAGGAACAAAATAAAACTATGTTAATTTTTTAAAAAACAGTAAATTCAGCGAGAAAATGGACTTTTTTTTGTAACTAAAAAAGTTACTAGTTCTATGGCGCAAAATTCAAAATTACTTACAAAATATAGTAAATTTGCTGATTGAACATGAAATTTCAAATGTCAAATGTGCAACAGCACGCTCCAAAAATCCCCAACTACGTGATGTGGCGCTTGAAATATATATAACATGGTGATTCATTACAAAAATTATTTTAAAAGTCACAAAAGTTCTTAAAAAAGGGCTAACGCATAAAAAAATCGTAATAATAACAAATTTTTAGGTTACAAAAAAATTTGTAAACAAACGCATAGGGACTTTTGGAGCGTGCAGTTGTACATTTGACACTTGAAATTTCACGTTCAACGAGCAAATTTGGTATACGAAAATTGTAAAAACAAAATTATAAATACTCTTAGGCAATGGCGAAAGCCACTTCGATATACAATAAGTAGAATAAATAATTTTCTCACAGAAAATCTCTTCTATACGTTAGGTTTAGAATTAAATATGGGAAATTTTATTCTATCAAGTTGGTCACTAGGCTGTCAAAAGCTGTCAAAAAAGTCTATTCTCTCAGTGAATATGGTATATAAACAAAAGCCTAAAATTTTATCACCTCAAACATGTCAAAATCTAGTAACTTTCCAAACTTAAGTTGCATGAATGTCTGTCAAAATTTTATATTACAGTAATGAACCGAGTATACTCTGTCCAAAATTAAGTGTAAAATTTCAAATTACATATGACAGAGTATAGGCAACTTAATGTTTGAAAAGTACCTAATTTTCACATGCTTGCTGGAAAGAAAATGAATATTATGTTATGGCACTACTGTTTGAATAAAACCCTACGCATTTGTTTACATAATTTGGTGGTGATTTTTTTTATATTAACCCTGAAGCTCGATATTTTATATATCTTTGGAGATTTTAATAATATATTATACTATTTTGTGCCGTTTTTACAAAAAAAATGTGCGAGATTTGATATTTAGGGAAATTGGTGGGAGTTGGTGTAACTGGTAAAACAATTGAACAATTGTTTGATTTTTTTGATTGATGTATTGGTGGTTGCATATGTTACCAAAAATTACTATGTATAGTAAATTTGCTGTTTGAACGTGAATTTTAAAATGTCAAATGTGCAACAAAAATCCCCAAATAAGTGGTGTGGCGCTTGAATATGTATAAATTAACATGGTGATTCCTTACAAAAATTATTTTAAAAGTTACAAAAGTTCCTAAGAATGGCCTAACGCACAAAAATATCGTAATAATAATAAAGTTTTAGGTTGAAAAAAATTTGTGTAAACAAACGCATAGGGACTTTTGGAGCGTGCAGTTGTACATTTGACACTTAAAATTTCACATTCAACCAGCAAATTTCGTATTTTTGTTGGTTTTGTTTACGATTTTTGACAGTTGTCAAAAGCTCTATACTACTGTATACTCGTACATAAATTTTTTGCTCCGACTGTCGCGAAGGTACTACCTTAATAGAGGGACTACTTTTCGTTGCGTAGGTCACCTCAATTTCTGTCATTTGAAATTTTATACTTAATTTTTGGACAGAGTATATATAAAATATGAAGCTTTATATAGTCTGTCCAAAAATTAAGTATAAAATCTCAAATTGCAGATGACAGGTTATAGGCAACTTAATGTGTGAAAAGTTCCTAACTTTTACGTGTTTACATGAAAGAAAACGAACATTATGTAGTGGCACTCCTGTTTGAATAAAACCATACGCACTTGTTTACATATTTTGCTGGTAATTTTTCAATATTAACCCTGAAGTTCGATATTTTATATTTCTTTGGAAATTGTCAAATCCGTTTCGAAACAATTTTCTGTTTAATACGATAAAGAAATTGAATTTTGTGGGTCTTAATAGAGGGACTATTTATCGTTGCGTAGGCTTACTGCATTTCTGTCATTTGAAATTTTCTATTTAATTTTTGGTCGGAGTTTACACACCCGCCGTTTATACTTACACAAACGGTCTTGTCGTTGTAACGGCTGACTTGTCACATTCTGCGACACCGTCCACACGGTGATATTATAAAGCCGGCCCGGTATCAATCCGGTGAACGTCACTAAACGATCCGTATCATTGGCCTGTTTCTCCTGATCCGGTATCATACTATCCGACAACGAGAATCGATAGAAATCAAATTTCGATGTAATCTGTGGTGTTGGTGTATAACGTAAACTGATCGAATCAGTTGTTTGTTGATTATTAACAACCACCACTTCGGATTGTATTAAAGGCATTGTACGTGTCCGTAATATTGTCACATCACTCTCTAAACCATTCGATAGTGCTTGTATATCAAAAACGTACTCAACACCCGGCATTAAATCATTCACCAATAAACGTATCGATTGTGTCTCATTTTGTTGTTGCGTTACATTCCTACGATTGATTTGTGCCGGTTGTGTTGATTCCCACCAACGTACAATATACGTTTCGACACGTCCATCTGGTCGGGGCCATTCCAATGTCACATTATTCGAATCAACCAGCGGTGCTATATTCGATACAGGATTCGGTCGGACAGTATGATTCAATTGTTGCGGCTCATTACTCTCCAAACCGTAACTCACCGTATTCACTTGGATTGTATACCGTTCACCGGCTGTCATATCAGTAACTTCCGCTTCCGTTATCTGTACAGCCGGTAAACGTACCCATTGTTTATCGCTATCGGTACGATAACGTATCGCATATTCTGTTATCAATGAATCTGTTGGTTGTGACCATTGAACAATTATCGAATTTGTTGTGGTTTTTTCAATGGTCATATTACGGGGTGGTCGTGGAAATACCGGTTGGAAGTATTCGTGTGGTTCACTTTTAATACCATTCGAAATTGCATAGATTTTAATAATATAACCAGCACCCGGATATAGATCTTTTAGTATAATATTCGAATCGTATGTGGTACGAATAATTTTATCTAACGTATCATTACGGATACAATGCAATTCGTATTTATCCTGTTTCGAATTAACATCACTCTTCCAACTGATATTTAACCCATACAATAACGGACGTAAATCTTCAATGATCGGTGAACTGGGTTGTGTTAAAATATAGAAATACGTTTCATTCGATACGATATCTTTGGATACGGATTGCACGATAATCGTGTAATTCCGGCCCGGCAATAGTGTATCCAGTGTTATTTTCGTTTTATTCGTACGTATCGTGTTACTATCACCGACGGACGTTTCAGCTTCATGATACGACACTAAATAGCCTTCTTGATAACTATCCGGATTCGATTGCCACGATATATTTACGATGCCATTTTTGCCGTCACTATTAGCATTGAGTTTGAGCACCGGTAAAGGTTCTGTAAATTATTAATTAATTATAATTGAAAATTAAATTAAAAACGATTTACTTAGAGTAACATCAGCGGATGCCGGCCACGATGCAACTTTCCCTGACACGGTCTTAACGGCCACTGTATACGTCCGTCCGGGTTCCAGATTCTCTTTGAATTCGAAAAATGTTAGATCTTCTCGCGGCAGACTGATTTGTTGTTTACGGGCCGTACCAAGAACCACATGGTACTTATCGAATTCACTAAAAACACTAGCGATTAGTACACGGATAATTGTCGCGCCTTCGCCCTCACCTGCGTCCATTCGGTTCCTCCCAGAATACGGTGAACGATTTCGATGTGATTGTGTCGCGATCAAACCACACTTTGGATGGTTTCAATGGTACGGTACGGTATTGGGCGGTTGTTGGTGTTGAGATCTCATCTTCGGACATTGTTTGTACGGAAATATTGTACGCCCGACCGGGTACCAGACCTTTGAAGGCCGCCTGTGCCGGACCCGGTGGTTCACCCTCCTTCTCCACATACAGTATACTATCGTTAGCATCCGGTGGATCAATTGATACTTTATAATGGGTGTAGATAGCGGCCGGATATGGTGGTTGCCATAATACCAATAATGTTGTCTCGTTCCGGAACCATACAATGAATTTACCCGGAGTATTTGGTTCTAGAATTTGTAAATTAGTAAGTTCCTAGATTTAAGTTGGCAACCGTGAATTTTTAGGAATTTTCCGACATCTGTCAAATCTAGTAACTTTTTGGTCGGTGAATTTAGTATAGGAAAATTTGCGACTTACTTGTTGTGAAATTGCGTGACGTATAAGCAGCACTCTCTTTATTCTCAAATACGGTGAATGCTTGTATTTGATAGGTGGCGCCTGGTGTTAGATCTTTCAACAGATACGACGTATTCTCAACATTTTCAATGGTTAAAGTTTGCGGTTTCGCGTCCGGTATGTGGATTAATGGATTGATTTTCAATTTGAAACTCGAATAGCTGCCCTGTGCTGGTGGACTCCATGAGATGACCGCCGATTTACCGCTGCGCACATTAACGGAGAGATTCGACGGTGGATCCGGTACTTTAGAACAAAACACATCAAGATCAAAACTCGAGCTCTAGGCGGTCGTTCAGGTGTTACGTAACGTAGCTGAGAGCGCTTACGTAACGACTTACCTGTGGTGAAATTGGCCGTCCACGTTAATGCATTGTGTTGGGTGGCATTCGAATAGTACAACCAGAAATCGTATTTGGTGCCCGGCAAAGCCTGCGAGAATTGTATAACATCACGGATATTCTTCGATGGTATCGTTGTATTGGGCGGTGGATGGCCAAATGGTGGATAATAATCTAAACGATAGATAACACCATCTTGTCCTAAATTGCCAGGAATGTGGATCACTAATTCGGCTGAATTCACCAGCTACAACAATACAAAAACAAAACAAAAAAAAACAATTAACCAATTAATTCAGGATTTGTGCAATTAACACAAACAAATACCGTTAAATTCAATTGTTTTACAACAAAATCGTATAATTGTTGTTGTTGTTGGTGATTATAAGAGTGACTTAATGAGACGTAAGTCACGTGATATATGATAACAATAATGAATACAAGATTTTGTTTAATACTTGCTCTTCAAACTCTGTTTTATTTAATTTTTTTAAATTTTCTAATAAGTTTTGATTCTAAACAGTTGTCAATCATTGTTGGTTGCTATTGGATTTCTCTAAACAACAAGCAATTGTTTTTGTTTATTTGCTGTTGGTTGCTATGGAGTTGAGGTGGGTAAAGTGCTACTTTACCATCGAGTTGTTAGTCGATAAAGTAGGACTTTCACAGCAAGTATTGTACAAAAACAATTAACCAATTAATTCAGGATTTGTGCAATTAACACAAACAAATACCGTTAAATTCAATTGTTTTACAACAAAATCGTATAATTGTTGTTGTTGTTTGAATACAAAATTTTGTTTAATACTTGCTCTTCAAACTCTTTTTTATTTAATTTTTTTCTAATTTTCTAATAAGTTTTGATTCATACAGTTGTCAATCATTGTTGGTTGCTATTGGATTTCCCTAAACAACAAGCAATTGTTTTTGTTTATTTGCTGTTGGTTGCTATGGAGTTGAGGTGGGTAAAGTGCTACTTTACCATCGAGTTGTTAGTCGATAAAGTAGGACTTTCACAGTAAGTATTGAACAAAAACAATTAACCAATTAATTCAGGATTTGTGCAATTAAAACAAACAAATACCGTTAAATTCAATTGTTTTACAACAAAATCGTATAATTGTTGTTGTTGTTGGTGATTATAAGAGTGACTTAATGAGACGTAAGTCACGTGATATATGATAACAATAATGAATATAAGATATTGTTTAATACTTGCTCTTCAAACTCTTTTTTATTTAATTGTTTCTAATTTTCTACTAAGTTTTGACATTAATTATTCATACAGTTGTTAATCGTTGTTGGTTGCCATTGGATTTCTCTAAACAACAAGCAATTGTTTTTGTTTATTTGCTGTTGGTTGCTATGGAGTTGAGGTGGGTAAAGTACTACTTTACCATCGAGTTGTTAGTCGATAAAGTAGGACTTTAACTGCAAATATTGAACAAAAACAATTAACCAATTAATTCAGGATTTGTGCAATTAAAACAAACAAATACCGTTAAATTCAATTGTTTTACAACAAAATCGTATAATTGTTGTTGTTGGCGATTATAAGAGTGACTTAATGAGACGTCAGTCATGTGATATATGATAACAATAATGAAGACAAGATTTTGTTTAATACTTGCTCTTCAAACTCTGTTTTATTTAATTTTTTTAAATTTTCTAATAAGTTTTGATTTATACAGTTGTGAATCATTGTTGGTTGCTATTGGATTTCTCTAAACAACAAGCAATTGTTTTTGTTTATTTGCTGTTGGTTGCTATGGAGTTGAGGTGGGTAAAGTGCTACTTTACCATCGAGTTGTTAGTCGATAAAGTAGGACTTTAACAGCAAATATTTAACAAAAACAATTAACCAATTAATTCAGGATTTGTGCAATTAAAACAAATAAATACCGTTAAATTCAATTGTTTTACAACAAAATCCTATAATTGTTGTTGTTGGTGATTAAAAGAGTGCTTTAATGAGACGTAAGTCACGTGATATATGATAACAATAATGAATATCGTGTAAATTGAGGGAGCCTGTAGTAGTGTGTGTTTTTTTTAAAAATATGTAAATATGATTATCGATCCTTTAGTGGCAACAATAAAAGCCGTCTAGACGTCATTTAGACATGGGAAATTATTCAAGAGATATGAATATTTCCTGTTTAGAGGGAGAGAAAAAAAACCGAGTCAAGTACTGACGTTGAAGTACACTTGTGGATTATTTTTTTGTTTACTTCTGTTTTATCCACCAAAGAATCATAACAACAAAGACAGGAAATGTGTTCAGATCAATATCAATGTGAATTTCTCCTATTTTAGTAGATTAATTAATTTTAATAATTAACAAATTAGAATTCATATTTTATTGTACATGTCTTTGCTTTATATGAATGTAATTAAAAGAATTTCAAGGATCTATAAACAACTATTCATTTTATTTCATTTTCCAATATCTTCCGGTCATTATAAAGTGTAAATTAATTACATATTTTTCGTATTTAATTGCAAATTTTCTTATCAATAGATAATTAAAACATAATAAAATATATTTGTAGTTGCGGCATTAAAGATGACAAAGCAATTACACGGCACATACAGTACGCACCGTTAATAATGGTCACGTTAAAATATAGTGGATTCAGGAACCAAAAAGTTACTAGATTTGACAGGCTTGTCGTTGAACAAACGACGTAATCTCAGGATAAAAATCACTAGAAATATCACTAGATTCAAGTCTACCAACTGCTTGGTCCCTGAATATACGACTGTATAGTAAATCCAACGAGTAAACTAGATAAGTTACTAGTTCTATGGCGCAAAATTCAAAATTACTTACAAAAAATTATAAATACTCTGAAAATATTCTGTGGTAATGGCGAAAGCCACTTCGATATTCAATAAATAGAACAAAAAATGTTCTCACAGAAAATCTGAGTTTTCCCACTTCAATGCGTTAGGTAAAATGGCTGCCAAATACTTGGAGAGCTACAATTTAGAATTAAATATAGGAAATTTTATTCTATCAAGTTGGACACTAGGCTGTCAAAAAAATCCGTTCACTCAGTGGATAGGGTATACGTTCATTAAGGGCGAAAAATATCTTAAATTTTTACAAAAAGTGTTTGTTCAATAAACAAATACTGAATCATCCAAAATATAGCGGAAAATACAGTGCTCGCCGTTTAATTCGTATGAACCAATGACAATTATAATTACTACACAATAAAGTTAAATGTAACGCAGGCAATTAAATAAAATTCTTTCAGTTTCCTGTCAAATCAAGTTTAGTACATTCACGGACGAAAAGGTTCTAGATTTCAGCTGGTACGCTTGAATCTAGTGATATTTCATTATTTACATATGTAGATTTCCTATTATACTGCGATTACGTACTTTGTTTAACGGCAGGTCTGTCAAATCTAGTTACCTTTTGGTACCTGAATCCACTATATCTTTTTAAAACATTCAAAGAGTTTGAAGAACAATTCAAAGAGTGCTTTGCAATGATTATTTAAAGATGTGTACAAAAATTGGACCGGTTTCGGTACAATATTAACTGCATGCACAATTGGGGCAAACATCCGGTTGTTTTCGACAATTAAATACGAAAAAACAACCAAAACAAAAACAAATCGGTAATTCAAAACACTTCCTTCATGAATAAGCAATAAACCAAGAAACGTTGATTGCAAAACACTCTCCACAATCCATCCAAGATTTTTGTTTTTTTGTTTCATTTGATTGCAAAACGATTACAAATCAAATTCGTCACGTTTACATTGACCATCCGGTCGAATTAGCACTGCAAGCGATTTACTAGTGGAGCGTTAAAATCTAGTGTAGGTCGGCCTTAAAACTCGTCGCGCGATTTTGCAACATTTTGTAATTTCCCACCAACGAATCAGGGAAATTCAATTCATGAATAATAATGCAACGAACAACCAAAAACAACAACTTTCTAATAGCGATAAAGGAAATTCCCCATTTACCGATTGCATTTTTAAATAATTGAGTTTTTTAATAAAATTTTATGTCATTCGTATATATTATTGAACCATTAATAGATATCGCAACGATCGCATTAATAAGCAAATAATAATTGTTTACTTGACAGCGTTGCGATGGCGTTATGAAAAATAATAGCCCGCTGTTAAGGCGCGTTGCTAGGATAAACAACTTTTTGCTGTCATTAAAAATAACCTCAAACTCTCAGATGTTAAAGACAAAATTTAAAAAAAAACAAAGTTTACTTATGGCATAAACTCATGAATGCGTTATGAGACAAATAACGCCCTTGATACATTAATTACTATAAACGACCTTTCCTCAAGTTCAATTAACACCTCAACGATTACAGTACGATTACTTTAATTGTTTTCGAGTGTTGTGGTAAATAATTTCGCACAAAATTCCGCTTTAGTTTAATTTTAAACACTAACAAGTCTTAAATAATGTCATCTCTAATATAAAACCAACACACATAACGAAATCCAATTGGCAACGATCCAATTTCGAATTTTTATAAATTTGATTTTATTAGGGATTGCGTGATTTACAAAATAGTTTCGAATTTGAAAGGTGAGCCAAATCAAGGTAAACAGTTTTCAGGCTTTTCTTCCACAACTCAACACCGGCTTAACTTCAAACTAAGCAAAAATGCCTCCCTTTTGCTCATGTACAATGAATCCTGAAAATTGGGACTTTCCGCAGTAGTGCTTACAATTACAGGGTTACTAGATTTGACAGACTTGTCATTAGAAAAGGTACATATGTAAACAAAGAAATATCACTAGATTCAAGTGTACCAACTGAAATTTAGTTATCTTGCGGTTTGTGAATCTACTATAGTTGTTACGTTCCAGTTGTTGCTGTTTCAATACGAAATAATCGACCGTTTTATAAATATTTTCATTGTTGAAACCGTCCAAACAGCAAAAGTAGATTTATTTTGTTTTCGATTAACACTAGAAAACAATTAACATGAATTGGAAAGTGCACGTATTGAAGGTCGACTTTAAACAAACAAAAAAACGCCACTGATTAACTAGATTTGAGTACAATTCACATTTATGCTGACTTGAATAACTCTAAAAACTTTCCAAATTAGCATGATTCATCATCTAATTTCTGTGTTTAATCATCACGAAAAATCATCGAAAATGATTCGTTAATCATTACGACCTTGAGATTTTATTGGAAAAAAAAAAACATCGAGGGAAAGACTCCAATTTAAAAGGTTACAATTTTTTATATCCTCAAGCGGATATCCTTTAATTTAAAACAAAACAGGTTGTTACTCTGGAAAACTATCAAATCGCATTTAACAAATAATTAACAATAATCGTTATAAACAAAGAATAGGAGAAAACTGTTATGTAATCGGTGAAAGAATCAAAACGCGAGAAACTCAAACTTTCTTACAATCTAACTGAATCAACTCTAATTTAATTAATTAATTAATTAATTAATTAATTAAAGTGTACACACGAATAGACCCTCTAAACGAGTTGTAATAAAGCCGAATTTGAGCGAAGGCTTAATGTTTCGCATCTGTGTTATCTTTAGAACCGTCAGATTTTTCTATCTCTTTCCTCTACAACAAGCCACGCCTTCTGGCGGTTAAAGTCACATGAAACGATCTCTAAGACGCGATAAAAACCACATTTATCTTATCTGGTTTTATGTACCATAAAAATCTAGGAATTGCGTCAATGTTGAACGTTTGAAGAGTTTTACGATATATAAAAAAAATTCAGATTGACCCGTTATTTTTTATGCAAATTAACGAGAGAGTCAAGTCAGGTTGTTTAGAAAGTAGCCCGATACAGACAAAATCGATCTGCCTATTATTTTATTTCAAGAAATATGCAACATATTGTCGTCATCTGGGTTTTTTTGCCTCGTTCTTTTACAGAATCATAATAGTTGAGGATAAAAATAGATTTATTTAGAAATTGATGCAACCAGGATGTAATAACATAAAGCATGTGGAACAACATCAACAACAACAACAATGAAACATATGAATAAAAACAACGAAAAAAGTGGAACATACCTGGAACGATTTGAAAAGTAGGACTGCAAAGAAGAAACAAATAGCGCTCAAATTTGTCATTTTTCGGTAAAACAATAACAACAATAAAAATAATTAATTTAAAACAACACAGGTACAAATATACACGTAGACAATACACAAACACAAAATAATTAAGAAACAAAAAACAACAAGAATTAAAGAGAATTGGAGCTAGCAGCCAGGTACAGGTAGTGCTTAGTAGTTAATCGGTCGAATTATGCATGGTAGATTTTTCTATATATTTTTTTTATAAATAAAATAAAAAACAATCACTCGAACAAATTCCACACTAAGTGCACGTTTATTTAATTACTTTACGCCATTGTGTTGTGCACCCACAACGGACTTTTAAGAGTTTATCCCGAAAGGAATTTTTTTTGGAAAGAGTTAACAGTAAAGTTGGCCGACAAACTTTTAACTTCTCTCTCTCTTCTTGACTGATCAACTGTATTTTAGTGTGTGTGTGTTGCTAGTCGTGAGAAAATTTAGAAAATTACAAATAATGTGTCCAGAAGGCAGCACCGTGCAGCTGCAGCAACAAGTTGGCCACTAGTTGAATCCCCGAAGACGGTAGGCAACCAAATATCCAATAGAAGAAACAGGTGCATCCAAAGCTGTGGCAACAGGTCGTTGGTAGAGAGCGTTTCATGTAATTTTGACCATCAGAAGATTTGGGTTGTAGTTGAAAACGATAAAAAAAGGGAGATGATCCTAGCAATGAAGCCGCTGGAACTCTTTTCTTCGACATTCCCGTCTAGCAGTGCAGATTTGTGGATCTTGTCGAGTAACCGTGCACAACGTTTTTGCATCATTCGGGGGCGCGACATGTAACTCTCTTGCCTCGCTTCTATTTGCGATACTCTCTTTACGCGCCCTCTATTTGGAGGTGCATCTAGCTTGGCTCAGATTTGTGTATCTTTACTTGAGTAACTCTGCAAAACGTTTTTCCATCATTCGGAGGCGTGTAACTCTCTAGCCTCGCTTCTAATTATGCACACTTTTCTGTCCTCTGCTGCCGAACTTTTGCAAAAGATCAGGTCGGGCAGCCTCTGAACTTTTTCAGTGAGTCCTTCAGGTGCTTCCTGGACCACTTCTGAAAGGTTTTTGAAGCTCTTTGTAAACTTGGTCTCGCGTGGAAATTGTTTTCGAGTGGAATCCCGAACTTTTGCAAAAGATCAGGTCGGGCAGCCTCTGAACTTTTTCAGGTGCTTCCTGGACTTCTTCTGAAAGGTTTTTGAAGCTCTTTGTAAACTTGGCCTCGCGTGGAAATTGTTTTGGAGTGGAATCCCGAACTTTTGTAAAGATCGGAGGTCTGACGGCCTCTGATCTTTTTCAGGTGCTTCCTGAACCACTTCTGAAAGGTTTTTGAACCTCTTTGTAAACTTGGCCTCGCGTGGCAATTGTTCTGGAGTGGAATCCCGAACTTCTGCAAAAGATAAGGTCGGACAGCTTCTGAACTTTTTCAGTGAGTCCTTCAGGTGCTTCCTGAAATAATTCTGAAAGATTTTTGAAGCTCTTTTTAAACTTGGCCTCGCGTGGAAATTGTTTTGGAATGGAATCCCGAACTTTTGTAAAGATCAGGTCTGACGGCCTCTGAACTTTTTCAGGTGCTTCCTAAACCACTTCTGAAAGGTTTTTAAAGCTCTTTTTACACTTGAAATCGCGTGGGCATTGTTTTGGAGTGAACAATTTTCAGTGAGTTCTTCAAGTGCTTCCTGAACCACTTCTGAAAGATTTTTGAAACTCTTTGTAAACTTAGCCTCGCGTGCAAATTGTTTTGGAGTGGAATCCTGAATTTTTGCAAAAGATCAGATCTAGCAGCCTCTGAACTTTTTCAGTGAGTCTTCCAGGTGCTTCCTGAACCACTTCTGAAAGGTTTTTGAAGCTTTATTTAAACTTGGCCTCGCGTGGAAATTGTTTTGGAGTGGAATCCCGAACTTTTGCAAAAGATCAGGTCGGGCAGCCTCTGAACTTTTTCAGTGAGTCCTTCAGGTGCTTCCTGAAATAATTCTGAAAGGTTTTTGAAGCTCTTTGTAAACTTGGCCTCGCGTGGAAATTGTTTTGGAGTGGAATCCCGAACTTTTGTAAAAATCAGGTCTGACGGCCTCTGAACTTTTTCAGGTGCTTCCTGAACCACTTCTGAAAGGTTTTTAAAGCTCTTTTTACACTTGGAATCGCGTGGAAATTGTTTTGGAGTGGACAATTTTCAGTGAGTCCTTCCTGAACCACTTCTGAAAGATTTCTGAAGCTCTTTGTAAACTTGGCCTCGCGTGAAAATTGTTTTGGAGTGGAATCCCGAACTTTTGTAAAGATCAGGTCTGGTAGCCTCTGAACTTTTTCAGTGAGTCCTTCAGGTGCTTCCTGAAATAATTCTGAAAGATTTCTGAAGCTCTTTGTAAACTTGGCCTCGCGTGTAAATTATTTTGGAGTGGAATCGCGAACTTTTGTAAAGATCAGGTCTGACGGCTTCTGAACTTTTTCAAGTGCTTCCTGAACCACTTCTGAAAGGTTTTTAAAGCTCTTTGTAAACTTGGCCTCGCGTGGAAATTGTTTTGAAGTGGAATCCCGAACTTTTGTAAAGATCGGAGGTCTGACGGCCTCTGATCTTTTTCAGGTGCTTCCTGAACCACTTCTGAAAGGTTTTTAAAGCTGTTTTTACACTTGGAATCGCGTGGAAATTGTTTTGGAGTGGAATCCCGAACTTTTCCAAAAGATAACGTCGGGCAGCCTCTGAACTTTTTCAGTGAGTCCTTCAGGTGCTTCCTGGGCCACTTCTGAAAGGTGTTTAAAGCTCTTTTTACACTTGGCCGCGCTTGGAAATTGTTTGGAGTGGACAATTGGTTGGATAAAAAGGCACACTACGACGAAAAGACAAAAAAAAATTTATTAACCCCTTTCACCAGAATTATTAACTTAATTTCAAGAATTTATACAATTTGTATATATATATAATGTATATAAATAAAAAATAAATATATAAAAGTATTTGAATTGATGGTGTGCCTGTTATTTGAACAAAAAAGTGTCTCTATAAATCGTCATAATAAAAAAAAACAAACGAGGAATGTCAACAATTATCATCATCTCTCTCTCTCTCTTTCTGACTTAATATCTACAAGAGTTAAAATAGTTGTTTAAGGGACAATTCTACAATATTTAGCAAGGTATTTCGGAATACCGAGCGGACTAAAGATTGTACAATCAGCCCCAAAACTAATATCTCAGTTGTGCAAGTTTGCATTTGTAGTGCACAACTTGCACTATATCTATATCTATATGCAAAATCATGATCCCAATGGAATGAGTGCATTTTGTTTGTTGAAAAACTATCATTAAGGCACTGCAATAATATTGCACAACAATTACAAATGAAAGAAGACAAAATTACCGTACAACTTAAAAAAAATATATAAATCTATATAACAAAATAAATACTGTACAAAACTATTTCTGCGCGTGTGTGTAGGTGTCTATGTCGTGTATAAATGCAAAAACCTTAATATTTTCTAGAACTAAAATCAACAAATGGAATGTTTAATGAAAGAAATAGGAGAAGAAAGTATTGGCAACTAAAACTAAACAATTTAACAACTCTACCATGAAGCTGCTTTTAGGGCAAGTTTCATGGGACATCCGGTTTTGCCCTACAAATAAAACGTTTACAATAAACGCCTTCCACTATTATAACCACATTTATAAACCTTAACATATTTCTAGTAAATATAAATTTTTCTCTTTAAAATTGGACGGATTCGATTTTAGAGCAATTTAGGCAGATTTCTTGTAGGCACTTGTTTTATATAAAATTTCCCAAATAATATTAAAAATAACCCAATAAAAATAGAGGAATGTTCGTTACGAAGAAAACACAATATCAACATCGGAATGATTCCAATTTATCACAAATCGTTGTTGTTACTTTAAATTCATTGATGACTCTTGCTGAGCAGATGCGAATTGAATTCGTACACATTACAGCATTGTTCACCGCAAATATTACATTTCCATGGATTCGCATCCGAATGACAGCCTTTATGTAAAAAATACAAAGTCTGATCCGGGAAACCGATACCACAAAATATACATTGAAGACTTGATAACGTACGTTTACTGATTTGTCGCCATAATGTTGAATCGGACGGTTGTTCCGGTCCTGTACTTGTTATAGCACCATTCGTATTCGTATTAATTGTTGTTGTTGTTGTCGTTGTTGTTGTATCACTTGGTGATGTTTCTGGATGTGGATGATGTTGTGGTGATGATGTTGAACGGCCACCACGTGGTGATTGATTCATACGCGACACAATCTTCCGTTTCAAATCATCCCTTAATAGACTCTTCAATGGTGATACTTTTATCAATGAACTTAAACTACTCGATGTGGCCGTTTGCATTTGTACACAACTACCCGATGGTGATGTACTTGAATGATGAATTGGACCATTATTATTATTATTGCTATTATTGCTACTACCACGTTTTGTTATATCGTACAATTCATCACCTGGCTCCTGTTTGATCGGTATTAATGATATCGATGGTGTTATATTTGTTTCTTGATCGATTCGTAATGAATTCGTTGATTGGATCAAACTACTGGATGGGGCGTTCGAATTGGAATCGGCCGATTGCGGTGAACCCGGACATTCACCGTTCATCATGCGTTGCGATGAATCGCCACTTTGACCCGGCATATTCGATCGTTCATTCTACAAATATTTCAATTAGGAAAAAACAATGAAAGTGCGTTAGAAGTGAAACTTCTTAGGTTAGAGATAGAGTTCATTTTTAACTGTTTATAACAGTTATAAAGTAGACTCTTCTCTCTCAGCTGTCTCGTAGAGGGGACGGGTTTCGCGCCTAAAGAAGTTTCACTTGCGAAAACAAGACAAAATCAAATAGAAATTACATGACTCGGTGAGAATACCGGGGCCGGCGCGTCCGCCATCGAAATCTCCACATGTGGTGTCAAGAAATGCATCGGTGGTGTTGCATTATCGGTTGATCGGGCCCCAGTCGAATCACCTGAATCACTATAATTCGCACCACCGGTAACACTGACCGAAACACTACCGGTCAGATTACCGAGTGATGTTAAGGCACTATCCATTGAGAAGCCCTGTTGGGCGGCTGCTGCAAACAGTGATGCCTGTGAACCAGCCGGTCCTGGATTATCCAGATCAATACCGTGTCTAAAAAACAACAACAAAATTACGATATTTGTGCCACAATGCGACTAGTCTTGTTGTACCTGTTGAAAAAGTGCACTCGTAAACTCTTCATGGATCCAGCTCGATAGCTGCACAACGGACACGATTTAACTAGATCGTGTTGGCCAACATGTTCGTTTTGGAAATGGGCACGCATCGCTATCTGTCGTTGAAAGCCACGATTACATATCGGACAATGATATGGTAATGTTTTTGTGTGTGTTGTGAAATGTTCGGCTAAATGGTCTTTACGAAAGAAACGTTTCTGGCATACACGACATTCGTACGGTTTAACGCCAGTATGGCGCATCTTGTGTCGACGCATATTTGCACCATTTGAAAATTTCATATTGCATACATCACATTCAAACATTTTCCTATGTACACTACGATCCGGTGGTGAATTATTATGATCAACTTCCATTTTGACTTCGTTACTATTCATATTATGACTATTATTATTATTATTACTAGTATTATTATTGTTATGGATTTGATTTATATGCTGTGCCAATGCTGATTGTGTAACGGCTTCAAAATCGCAACGTTTACAACGATGCGTCGTTGTTATTGTTGTTGTACCAACAATTGTTGGTATTATTGTTGTTGTTGCTGCTACTGCTATTGTGGCTGCTACTGTTGCTGTTGTTGTTGTATTATCACTTGAATCGTAATTGGTTGAACCGGTCACATTATTATCATTTTGTTCGCTATCTTCATCCTGACTATTGACATTATTATTATTATTACTTGTTGTAGGATCTGATAATTCATGTTGTACATCAACAACCAATCCACTACTTGTACTAGTACCAGAATCTGCTTCATTTTCACCCGCAGTATCTGCCATAATCACCGCAGATTTTCGATAATTTCAATTATTACAGTTGGCGATTCCATCAACAATAACTGGAACACAAAAATGGAGATTTCTGAATATGTTCCGGGAAAAAAATCGAATTTGGCGGTTTCCCCTATACAATACGCCATACTGCCAACTGTACAACTATACAAATACTAGACTTTAGGGGATTTAAATGGTACCAACACAAATTACAATACCGAAAATTTGAGTACAACAAAAATCACAATTTTTAATCTAAAAGTTACTAGATTTAGGGAATTTTAATATTACCAACACAAAACTGTCTACTATTGAGTGTTGTCACCTGCACATCAATTTTTAGGGATCTAAATACTACCAAATCTCCCTCGTTTTCTCTCTCTCTCATCTACAGCACAACCTTCCATAAGCCTCGCCTTTTCGGCGTTAAAGTTACATGAAACGAACCCTACACCCGAATCTAGTGATATTTTTTAAGCCTTTGGTTATTTATTTTACTGGCATTTATTTTTGCTTAGTGCTTCACTACCAGAATTACAAAAATTATTCCTTTAGGAAAAAATCACAAAGCCGGTTGAGTGTTACGGTTTTAAAATAAATCACTAGATTTACTAGGGAATTTAGTATTACCAACACAATTATCTAGTGCCCATACAGTGCTGCCATTGTGATCGATTCAAAAGTTACTAGATTTGTTAGGCAATTTTAGTTACCAAACCGCAGTCATGTTGGAAAAAAAATTGAGTACGTCCCTGTGCTCGTAGCAGTTTGACTACGAAATCTTGTTAAAATGTGTCGATTGAGAAATGCAATTTACAAATCAAACAGTTTAAATTACACAATTTTTGTTATGACTCTAGGTGAGAAATTATTATTTTCATTTAGTATAGTGGGGTGGTGAGGGGGGGACCAAATACAAATGCATACGATGAGCAAAATCCTGTTTTTGTAGAAATCGTAAAAATCCGACCTATATTTATGGAACACTTTCGAAATAATCAACAATGCATCAAGTTGCCTACGTTTATGCGTACCTATAGATTATACATATTTGTTATTCTTTTGTTATTTGCCCCCCAATACATAAAGTCACACGCACTAATACAAATAATAATAATAATAAAAACAAAAATCTAGTAACTTCTGATACAGTTATTTTGATTACATCATTGCGTAAAATTGCACACACACAAACACACACACACACATACACACGTATACACGACTTACATAAACAACAGAATGTAAATGCGTAATTATTGGAAATTTTGTGATTAATTGAAAATGTTGCCCGAAAAGAACAAAATTGGAAACTAAAAAGTGGCCCACAAAAGTTCGCAACGTCGACAATATACCAACATCAAGATACCATTCTCACACACATATATACGTACACACACATACACACATATATGTGTTATATACAGAAAAGTAACGTTACTTTTTGGGAAACGAGGACCCCCATCCCGTACCAATACGCCGTACTTGTTTATATATCTACGCACACACACACACACACATATGTAACGTAAAAACGCACCAAATTACATGGATATCTAGATTTATACGTAAAATGCCCAGCCAACTTGATGATGGATATATACAAGCAAATACAACAACAATAACAACAAATCAAACATAACCTATACACTGTTTGATAAAATTCCAAATGAATTTCTATCAATTTTGTTTGTTTTCTTATTGGAAAATGTATTAATTTCTAATTATTTTCAACTTACTTGTTTGAGAAGTAATGAAATCAAAAATCGAGAAAACTATCTAGAACTACATTTAAAAAACACCTGTATTGTTTGACCGCTTTTCGGCCATTCCAGATTGACCTGTTGTGTAGTCGTAGCGAAGGAAGTAGGATTGAGGAACGAGAGAAAGAGAGAGAGATACGAACAGGGACGGACTCGTCCCGATATGGAGAGTGCCTTTTTCTAAACACATTCCCAAAGAAAACTATCAATTTTCGCAAACAAAAACCATGATTTCCTTAAACATACAAACAATCTTATAAAAACCCTAACAATATTTGTTTTTATTTAAAAAATATTATTTATAACAAAGAAATTAATTTCAAGCTATTGTAGTTGATGATGAAATCCCGATTTACGAAATTATTTATCAATTAGAAATTGCGCTGGAACACAGGAATGTATTGGTGTATATTTGGTTGCATAACTTCTACATTAGACCATAAATATTTTGGCAGTTTTTTGTTAATTAGCATAATTGGAATTTACAAAAAAAAAACAACTTGTCTAACAACAATTTCAAGTTCAACGGGTTGATTTTTTATGATGACCACTTAATTATGCCACATTTTAGTTATATATTTAAATTTTGCCCACTATCTTGTCTCTGTGGCGCTTGGCAACACTGATATGGCGATCAAAATATTGTACACTAAATTCATCGACTAGGTTCCTAGATTCAAGTTGGTACCCTTGAATATAGTGATATTTCTAGGGATTTATTTATTTGTGTCCATATCTCCGCTAGTAGTTCTGAGATTACGTCCTTTGTTTAACCCGATATCTGTCAAATCTAGTAACTTTCGGTCGGTGAATTTAGTATAAAACAGACAATTTTGCAAATTTACGGAAAAATTAAAAAACAAACGAGGAAGCAAAACATTAATAGGTCCAGTAATGCAGTTTAGTTGAAAATGTTGCCTATTTCTATGTTTTTTCCGGCTGTTTATACCATTTCTTCGATAAAAAAAGGCACGCATAGAGTTGGTATTTAAGTTGGCAACATTGACGTGATGAATTCAGGTTATTAAATTTAAAGTTATACCAAATTTGGTGGTTGAACGTGAAATTTCAAATGTCAAATGTGCAACTGTACGCTCCAAAAGTCCCTATGCGTTTGGTTATTTTTTGTAACCTAAAAATTTGTTATCATTACAATTTTTTGTGCGTTTGACTTTTTTAACAACTTTTGTGACTTTCAAATTTTGTAATGATTCAAGCGCCATACCACACAGTTGGGGATTTTTGGAACGTGCAGTTGCACATTTGACATTTGAAATTTCACGTTCAACCAGCAAATTTACTAAACTCGGTACAGTATTGTAACATAAAAGTGTGACATTTCAAAGATGTCAAATTTTATGCAACTCAATATTCTGAAAGTCCCCAACTATGGGGATTCAATTCAAGCTCAATGCCATTTGATGATTTCCTCACGAAAATCTCACCATCAAAATCAGACTACCATAAACTAAGAAACAAAATAAAATCTTAAGTGAGTCTTTTAAAAATATATAAACAAAGACTAAACATTTTTTCATCTTAAGCATGTCAAAATCTAGGGACTTTCAGAACGTAAGTTGCACAAGTTTCGACATTTGTCTGTCAAAATTTTATATTACAATAATGAATCGAGTCTATAGACAAATGAAAACCAAGTTGCGTATTGTTGGGTGTTGCTTTAATTGAAACATTTAATTTGAATTAAAGTACAGTACTGCCACTTGCAGGACTACAAGTTACTAGATTCTTTAAGCGATTTAAATGTTACCAACACAAATTGTTTGTAATGCTATCTTTCTTTAACTTATAAACAAATATATTTCCCATCTTATTCCTCTATGAAGTAACTTTTGTACAATGCTACCAACTTTTTTTTGGGGTTTCCCCTGCCGTATTGTCGTAGGTGGAAATGATAAGACAAATTGTTATTAAATTTTATTTATTTTTTTTACACATATCCATATACATATGGTAATATTTTATTTAATACAATAAATAACTTATTCATATTGCTTTTGAGACGATGCACAAATGATGAATTGTTTAATTACAAAAAAAAACATTCACTATACAGAATAGTTACAACTATTAAAGAAAATATATATTTGTACTTTTCTATAAACTAAAAAACAAAGGTACTTGGTAATAATACTAACAACAATTATTCTTTGATTTTTTTTCTCTGATGAAATTCACACAAAATCAGCATTTAATACATTCATAGTATCCGTATTTATTATAATTTGTTGTGGATTATTAGCTGTTTCTTCGTTATTTCAATTTCTACAAAACAACACAGGAAGTAATGACCGTCAACCGGAAATTGAATTCACACACATGGAAACAATCGTACATACACACACACACACAACACACACACCTGGCACAGAAATTTCGTTCATTGTTGCTACCAATAATCAACGACAATAATTGAGAAATTGTTAATTTGAGAGTATTTTGGATAAATTAATAGCCAGTCAGCAGCAGCAGCAGCACAACCCAGTCATAGGCCAGATGTTCTACTATATATTTTTGAATATGAAATTGATATTTTTAGATACGTAAATAGTGATTTTTGATGGAAATTGGTCTTGGAATAAGTCGGTAGAGCGAGAGAGTTCATTCATACGTATATACAGATATACTGGTCTAGACTTGGTGGTTTTATTTTTGTTCCAAATCGTTTTTTTTCGGGAACGATTTTATTTAAAATCGGATGCCTAGAGTACTAAATTTAAAATTACACATTTTAATAAATAACTAAATTATGCTTATTTATCCCTTTAGACTCCGTTTTGAGGACTCGCTGATATCGTTTCTATATTTACATATGTGAGCTGTTTGTAAAATTATTCGATGATGATGATGATGATGATGGTGACATGTGCAACGGATACAGGACATCTCCATGTTTACTACTATGTCTTTCCGTTGTTTGTAGTGGGTGATGAGCTCGTCTCTTCAATATAAACGTTACCACCGCCATGTTCTGATCCTCTCTGGATATCCTTCCGTACTAAAACAACAACAACAACAACAATAAAATCAAACAGGAAACAGGTTTTAAGTCTTGAAGGTGAAATATTTCAAACTAGATCGTTAGGTCAAAAGGAAATGGGTATGTTTATAAGAAAATAACATACAGCATGTCCCAGCGAATTACTCTAGTAACGATAGAATAAGATTGCTATATAGTATGTTCAAGGACCAAAGGTTACTAAATTTCGGTTGGTACACTCTTTTCTAGCGGATTCTTTGTTTACATATGTATCTTTTCTATGATGCTGAGATTAGGTACTCTGTTTAACGATAACTCTGTCTTGGCTCCGGAATCCACTATATTATATTTATCGACCAAAAGGTTTCTAGATTTAAGTTGGTAGCCTTGAATATAGTTTTATAAATTTCTTGTTTAACGAGACACCCATCAAATCTATACTAAATTCATCGAGTAAAGGATTACTAGATTTGACAGATGTTATACAAATAAATCCCTAAAAATATCACCATATTCAAGGGTACCAACTTAAATCTAGGAAACCTTTGCTTGATGAATTCATGAGCGAGACAAAGATGCTTTTCTTAAGCTAACGAATCGTTTGAGTTGTTGAGCAACGTGATATTGCTCATGGGCGACCATGTATAATGGGATTCTTGATATTTTTAGAATTCTTTTAATTTCGACACCCATCATTTCGTCTAAGAAATTTCCGCATTTTTCTCTCGTCACCACTACGCACCCCCCATTCTAAACTTCCTGTCCTCTTTTTAAAGCACCATATTCTCAGGATTTCGGTTTCTATTCTAAATTGGACGTTGAATTTCAAAACGTAATTTAAATACGAAATCATTGCTGGAAATCAACTGGGGGATTTATTAGAAAGAAAAAAAATTGTGTCCGCGTCCATTTTTTCGTTTCTCTTGTTGTTCTATTTCTAGTTTATTTCCGAACACCGACACAACATTCATCATTTTAGACAATCTCCTCTCATCCAATTCTCGATTTAGAATCGTTAGATAATCGTAAATAATATTCATTAAGATATAAGAGAAAAGAATCTGAAAGATGCAACGAAAAAAAAAACAGTCGAGTCGCGTGCTCAACTATTACAATCTTGTATTACATTTAACGATTACAGATGTGTTCATTAACTTATTACAAAAACATTAACGAAATAGAGAACCATGGGTGGAGGGAAAGGGGAAGGACAAACAAACAAGCCAAAGTCTTACCATTCAGCAGTTGTTCTAAATAAACACATCTGTTATTGAGGTAGTTTCCGTCACTGATTGGACCGATACGTTGGTCTAAGATTTCACCCTTTTCATGTTGTGATACTGCCGTTGCCGCCATTAAGCTTAATCGAGCTGAAAGCTCCTCAACATCTGTAACAAATAAAACAAATGATTACATCTACACAAAAAAAAGCCGCAATTGTTTTGCTACTTGCTACATTTTTGTCGTGATTTTAAATGTGTGGAAAATGGAAATTACATACAGTGAAGGCGATTTGTTCAGGTATGGCTTGTTTCCGACAATTACTACAAGGGAGGTGTGTCCGGGTGTGTCAGTTGTAATACTATAATGTTTACGATAAGACTGTGTAATAATCACGTTTTAACAACAATTAATATAGATGGACGCCAATGGTTCTCCCACTCTTAGGCTACACATCACTGCACATTATTGGTGAATCACTTCAATCTCAGTATACTCCCCCGTCCCCCAGTTTAGGTAACTCCCTCGGAAACAAGCCATACTTCAAATTGTATACATCCAGGGCCAGCAGTGCAGGCAATTGCATGAAGTGGCGCAATTTTTTGGCAGTTTATTGCTTTTTTCCAGAAATTAGGAATCGTGTAGCTTGAATTGCGACTTCCTAGAACTTAGCAGTTCGTTGCAAGGCATTGTATTGTTAATAGTAAGTGTTAACGTGTCGACTAGATTGGAACGCTTCAAGTGCCCGCTCTGTATATGAAATTCGAACAATTTGCCAGTGTTATAACTATCGTTAATCTGTAACTGTTGTAATTATTGTGGTTGGCCCTATTCCAATCAATGTAAACAATAACGCATACACACAACAGTCGACTTGCTCGATTTACAACAACAGTGTTCCTGAAAACGAAAATAAACAAATCGCAGTACGGAAATAGATTTGCGGAATTACATAGAAACGTTCTTGAATTCTCTTTTCGTTCTGCTGATGAAGCTGAACCAGATTTTTGGCAAATATTTTGATTTTTCTCTAAAAATAATAATCTAAATGAAAAAAAAAACCGATTGTGACGAAGCAGTTAACACCTGGATATTTTCATTTTTGTTTATTTCTTTTCCAAGGGAAATTTTGAAGATTTTCTATTCCCAAAGATGTGGAGAATAACGAAAAATTCAATTGAAAGTTTGTTTATTTGGTTTTCATGAAAACTTTCTTTACACTATGCGTGTGTTTGTATAGATGTTGGATTTTTGTGCCACGTGTACAACATTATCTATATCTATCTCGTTCTATTTTCTAATGTATATGCATCTCATATGAAAGAAATGGCAGTTATAAGAAGCCCATTTCCGTTTTATGATTTTATTACACGTGCTGTGTGAAGTTCATGTAAACAATTAATCATTGACGAGTGTACACATCTATACACCATATGGATGTTTGAAGCTTTACAAGGATAACGACCTATTATATAAAATATTATTAATTTTTTTCCCCGAGCTCATATGATCGAACAACTGAAACTGAAAAATCACAGACAGTAATCCACAATTGATTGCAGGTGTGTTTGAAAAATAACTCAACTATTTTCCACATTATTACAGAACAAAAATCTAGTCAGATAATTGGTAGCCGAACAAAATTCTAATCGAAAATGTCGTTGGTCTTTGTAGCAAAAAGTCGACAACAAAACAGCAAAATCGCAATCAGAATACACTTGATTATGAGACCGTGTGCAATGAATATTGATATAACTTTCAACATACAAAAAGAAATCGCCCACAAATTTAAAAAAATCAACGCGTGTAGTAGTGTTGTGAAAATTTCGGCACAAATGCTGCATTACAACGATTTCGGGGAACGTTTCAATTTGGAATATTTTCGATAGCGCCGTTTGCATAATACAAAAACATGTCTCGAAAGATATTTTATGTTCAAAAAAAGTCCCAAAAGTTTATAATTTATAAAACAAGTCTATGAAGGATCGAGCAGCACCCATTGGAAGCTCTTCTTCGCCGCAATTATACACTACCGAAATTAACTTATTAATAAACAATAATATAACGAACAGGAAGAGGAAGACCACCTGGGCGAATTGTGTGGCACAATAGAAACAAAATTGAAATAAAACGCGCCATCAAATAATCAAGGAAAAACTTGTATAATTTAAAGACATTTTACTACATTTGTGTTTTGTTGAAAACACATAAAACGAAATGTAAATAAATAAACGAGTCAGGTGAAAACACACAATAGTAGTTGTTGTTTTTTTAATAAATTTATTTTTTAAGAAGATGAAGAACGCGTCACTTCCGTAGCGGCGAGGCCATGGATTTGTTCGTGTCCAGCATTATCAATCAGTATTAATCGGAAGCAAGTTCTGATATGTGTGTGATGTTTGTTGATTTCTTTTGCCGTTTCTTAACAAATATAAAGATAAGCCTTGAAAATTCTTAATTGAAAATAAATTGTTGCACTTGTCCAAATATGGCAATTTTCCTTTTAACAATTGCACACCTGTCCAAAATAGGTAGACTTGTGCCATTTAGAACGACCATCAAATGCGATTAAATTGAGGCTGCACGCACCATATATCGACAGTGCATTAATAATTATCGATTATTGTAAATGTTGAATGTATGTCATGTACAAATTATTTAATGATAATTGTAAACGATTAATCTTGAATCATTTAATCACTTGATGCCCTACATAATTACGAGTTTAAATCGAATATTTGGAATGATGAAAAATCGAAGAACATTAAAAATTAAACACCGGAAACACAGTCTCTCCGTCTATATGTATAATTAAGTATTGAGTAATTTTCACATACACAGAATTTGGCTAGGAAACGATAAACATTTCCGTCATTTAATTCGTTTGCGTACCATCAACTAGAATATGGAACAATTCCAAAAAAACAAACAAGCTAATAGAAAATTTAATTTACAAATCGATAATTGTTGGATTGACCACAAGAACACAACCGCAAATCGGCATTGTGTTGAATTTACAATTTTCCCATATGATTCCAACTATTGGAATCATTTAAAATTACCATTACGTAACCGAACACATGTTTAAATCAACCAACAATTATCGATAATTATTGTATTGAAAAAAACTAGAATTTTCCAAGAATTGCGTTGGAATAAAACATGATTTTATTCATCACGCCTCAGAAGATTATTTCAATTTTCCACATTGTTTTTGTACATAGTTCAAGTTTCGCTTAGAGCTTAAGATGCGTCTACACATACGGCAAACAAATTATGTTTGTAATTAGTGTTCGGTTGATGAACAGATCCGACAACTTAGTCGACTTCCTCTTTGATTTACGATCTCTAATAATGTATGTGCAGATTTAAATAATCAACCCATTATAAATTGCAATGATGAAAACTATTCGGTGGAATATTTCATAAAAACAATGCTTAAAATATGATAATAAGTCATTTTGACAATACCAGGTGCATGGTTAAATGTGGACTGGATGAAAGCAGCCAACTGAAGGCGTGCAAAATAAGACAAACACAATATGTCTGGTGAATTTCACATCCAACAGATGTTTAGATTTCTCTATTTTGTTTGATTTATATTTAGGTTTGTAGAACAAAATCTGTAAGAGAAAGTCGATTGACTTACCGGCATCGAAATTGTCCTTGAGTCGCCGCCACTGTTTGGCCTGGTGCAGTGAGTACATCGTGATGGCTAGAAAAAACAAGATGCACGCAAATACGGCCGATGTTAAAGCGATCGCCTGCCAATCCCAAACCAATGTTTCAGCACTTGAAAATGGTGTTTCTGTACTTGTCAAATCCTGATCGGATTGTTGATTATGATTGTAGACATCATCATCGTACTTCCATAGGATATTATCATTATTATTATCACTATTACTACCGAAACGATTACGATGCCGTTGACGATGGTGTTTATTGTGTCTTAATGGATTATTATCAATTGTTATCGGTTGTACGTATTTTAGCACTTCACTAATTGGTCCACAAACTGTATCACGATGTATCTCACATGGGAATAGTACAACTTTACCATCTTCACATTCTGTACAATTTACACAGGTTTCCAATTTGGTGCTCAGGTACTGTTTGCCTTGGACACATATTGATGCGGTCGTTATTGATATTAAACAACAGAATATCAATATTATAGAGGAACTATAGCCTGGTAGCATTACCTGTGGAACAAAACAAAAATGATGTTAATGATGTTGTTTTATGTATGAAGAGAATGTTGGGGGGAAACAACAAAGAATCAACACAATTATACAACAGAACTCATTAATTTTAATCAACGACGGTATGTTTTCCGCATGAAAACTCCCATAAGAGCGTCTTGAAAGGGGATTACGGTAGAATTGGAGTGGAATGGAGTGGACGCGACATACAGTGGAACCTCGATTATCCGAATTAGGCCGGATAATAGATTAATTGCTCTTCTCTAAGCGACAGTTTTTCAAATCGTCAAAATAATTAGAAAGGTCTTAGACGAAAATCCAGTTCAAGAGATTGATGTTTTCCATTGGCGGATCGTTATCGATTTTTAGAGCATCACGGTATATCTCGAATAATATAGGTTGTATAATAAGAATTTAAATCGTATCCCGTAGAATAGAATTGGATTAAACTATGAAGTTTATTACAATAAAGATATAGAAAATAGCAGAGCATCTGGGTCATCTCAGGCTTTACTTCAATTTGTATTTATTTGTTTTAATGTTAAGTTGGAACAACAATATAAATTTCAATGTGTCTTTTTATTGTTGTTGAGGGGGATGAAAGTAAAATAAGATTTATCTACAGTCAATTAAATGTTTCTATTTACAGTTTATTTTATAGAGCTTTGACTGCTCACTTTTAAATACTTTAAAGTTTAACAGAACATAATTGTGGAATACGTAAATATTCCACTCTAGTTTCTACAGTTTTTTTGTATTGATACCAATATTATAAAAGAAAAAATCACCAACAATTTATGTTAGCTTTTGATGTTATTTATAATTCGTTCCGAGCTTATTTTAGAGATCAATCTACGAAAATTCCATATGATTTTTTATTCGTTTTATAAGACTCTATAAAACGAAATTGGGATATACAGGGTGTTCCAGCTAATAGAAATTGGATACGATTTTCTTTCTAGCTATTTTCGAAATGTCATATCTCGAAAATTACACAATATTAGGAAACCAATCATCTGTTGTAGGTACTTGAAATTGTTTTTAAATAGAATGCAATAAATATGAAAATTGCAAGTATTTTTCCATCAATGATCCTAGAGTCTAATGAAAATTTTAAGAAAAACAAAAATTTCACAAAAACAATCGCAAGTTACGTAAAATTACAAGAATAGCATCAAGTATCAAGTGTGCTGTGAAAGCTTTCTAGAAGGAACGCTCTCTTGTTTTTTTTTTGCAAAAAATTGAAATTTCGACAATTTTTATCGAAAATTGTGTGGAAAATGGAGAATAATCAAAGGAAAATGAATGGGAAACACTTACCAATTAGGATTTTGGTTATTTTGCCTCTATCAAGGATGGAAAACAGGAAAATTTTCCATCATGGGAGATTCAAAAGAACACGAACAGCCTACTCGGCAACTCGACCGAAATTTGGAAAAAATGGCGAATCATAACCAATCGTAACAAAGAAGCGATGCACAGTGTTGCCAAACTGAGTTGTTTTCTTTTTTGAGGATTTTAGCATTTTCTTATAAATCTATTCACACTTTAAATAATGGAAATCAATTAAATACGATGTTTTTTAATAGTTTTAAGTAATAAAAACCAAAATTTGACAAAAACAATCGCAAGTTACGTAAAATTACAAGAATAGCATCAAGTATCAAGTGTGCTCTGGAAGCTTTCTAGAAGGAACGCTCTCTTGTTTTTTTTTTGCAACAAATTGAAATTTCGACAATTTTTATCAAAAATTGTGTGAAAAATGGAGAATAATCAAAGGAAAATGAATGGGAAACACTTACCAATTAGGATTTTGGTTAATTTTGCCTCTATCAAGGATGGGAAACGGGAAAATTTCCATCATGGGAGATTCAAAAGAACACGAACTGCCTACTCGACAACTCAGACTGAAATTTGGAAAAAATGGCGAATCATTACCAATCGTAACAAAGAAGCGATGCGCAGTGTTGCCAAACTGAGTTTCTTTTTTGAGGATTTTAACATTTTCTTCTAAATCTATTCACACTTTAAATAAATCAATTAAATACGATGTTTTTTAATAGTTTTCAATATTGAGTTCTAGAAAATTTCAAAGTAAATTCCCATAAATTCTGATGTTGGAATCGTTAGTTAGCATAGAAAATACAACGTTGCCAGATGTTTTTTTGTTTGTTTTTGAATAGTTGTTGATAGATGGCGCATTTTCTGCATTAGCGGTCGATTTGAAAACTTGTTGGTTAGGGAAATTTATTTATCCGTTTTTCAAAGAAAAAAAACTTGTTTTCATATTAAACTCATTTGCAGTATTCATTGCAAATGATTGATTTCTTGATTTTAAATAATTTTCGACACTTTACATGTGGCATTTTCAAAATACATATAAACAAAATCTTGTCGCTCACTTGAATGGTAGTTGAATGAGAGATATTCAGCTGGAACACCCTGTATACAGTAGGGGCTCACGGTCTAAGCCTGCATTTATCGTACGGTGCTTAGATAAAACGCCAACACTGTCAAATTTTCGAGTTTTAGTTTTAATTTGGCTCAATTAAGAATGATATCATTTTTATTATTAAAATTATTAATTAATTAGTTATAAATTTCTTATTTCTATGTAGACAATATATCTATTCGGTTTATTATCCTAATGCTGTTTAAACAACTATTAGTGCCACGTTTTCTTGTTGTTGTTGTTTGTCTGGCAACAGCCCAGATGTTTCTCAAATTGAGGATGACAATAGATCTAGTTAGATAATTTATCTGTCTATCTAATCATTTTCAAACAGTAGACAACTAGACATTAAATTGATAATAAATAATAATTATATTCAAGAATAACATGTTCGAGATTTTCATGAATTTTTCATGTTCAATTGTTTTTCCTATACGTATCTTATGTTCTATGAATGCAAAAATTCTTTTCGTTATAAGAGAGTTTAGAGGGATGTATTTACATAATTCCAATTTATTTCGTTTTCCGCCAATATATAGAGTTTTTATTTTCAATATTTTCCAATTTTTATTTTATTGCATCCATCACGGGAATTGAACCAATAAAATTCAACAGTTTATTGGTTTTTTATACGCGCCTAGAAAGTGGAGGCATTCGATCTAGACTTATTGGAAAAAATTACGCAACGAACAAATAGCGTGATATAATTTACAAGATTTTCAGTTTCAGTTGAATGACCGCCTGTTTTTGTTGCTTGGTCATCATTATCATCATTAGTGAATTTCGCGGTAATCAACGAATTTCCAACGATTTGTAATCCAACAATTGGTGCTATACGATCGTTTCATGTACTTCCCACCATGAGAAGGCGTGGCTTGTCGATGAGATGAATGACAAAGGCAGGCGAAGTTGTTTATAGTTTAAAGATTAAATTCATCACTTCCAGATATTGACACGCTCAAAACTGCAACACGCCTACTTGATATCATATTTTTCCACTTAAATAACGTTATTTGTTTGTTTTCTTAATAAAAACGGTTTACGTAAGTACACTATCGCGATTTATATTTTGGAGAATTTTCAATTTTTTTTGTTTGCTCGAATTCTCAACGATTTCGACGCCAGATAACGAAATTAATTCATTTAATAAATTATACCAGCGTTGGGATCAATTTTTGCATAATGCAGTGGTGGGTGTTTATCACAGACATTTCAAACAATTACCATAAATTCGTATTATTAGAAACTATAAAAGAATGCATGGGACAGCGGACAGATAGAGAAAACTTTTGTTGTTATTATCTGTTTAGTTGGGTGTTGATTTGGGCTTGTTTTGGAAGGACATTATGGTAACCATATGTCAAAAACATATAACGTTTGTGTGTATTCCCTTAATAGTTCAAATTTAAGAACACAGAAGTCAGACTTTACACCACCAAACACACACACACGGTGTGGGTTAATGCGAACAGCATGACGTGTTTTTTTGGAATATTTTAATACCGTCTTTTACGCTCCACATAACAGACATTTAGTCTGGGGGGTTGTTGTGGATGTGTTTATTTTCAAAACTTTTACTAATACAACACAATCCGACAAACATAAACAGGTTTTCTAACACATTCGAATCGTTCGATTAGAAAATTCCAACGATTTTCAACATTTTTGAGAGTGTTTCATGTAATTTCAGCGCCGGGAAGGCGTGGCTAAAGACATGCGCGGATAGACGGCGCGCGCCTACTGGGATCCACGATGTAATGATGGCATTAGGTAACTCTGATTCTTGAGTGCTTAAATTAACTGTATTTTTTGAGGTACTCCCTCGATTTAACGAGATTTATCATGAGACGGACTACAGAGCTTGTCATCTTCTATATTTGCGCTACATCAGCGTTTGTCAATCGGTGGCCCGCGGACCGTTTTTAAGAACGTTTGAGACACAATTGCATCTAAAATTTCGTAAACATGCAAATACCACTGATTTTTTTGTAGAAGAACATTTGCCATAACGAAATTTGATACAATATTGTTTTTTTTTTGTCAGTTTTCCATGTTAAATGTGACAAAAACGGATAAATAAGTTTCCCTAACCCACAAGTTTTTGAATTTACCGCTAATGCAGAAACTGCGCCATCTATCAACGACTATTAAAAACAAACAAAAAATATCTGGCAACGTTGTATTTTCTATGTTAACTAACGATTCCAACATCAGAGTTTATGGGATTTCACTTTGAAATTTTCTAGAACTCAATATTGAAAACTATTAAAAAACATCGTATTTAATTGATTTATTTAAAGTGTGAATAGATTTAGAAGAAAATGCTAAAATCCTCAAAAAAGAAACTCAGTTTGGCAACACTGCGTATCGCTTCTTTGTTGCGATTGGTTATGATTCGCCATTTTTTTCACATTACGATCTGAGTTGCCGAGTAGGCCGGTTCGTGTTCTTTTGAATCTCCCATGATCGAAAATTTTCCTGTTTCCCATCCTTGATAGAGGCAAAATAACCAAAATCCTAATTGGTAAGTGTTTCCTATTCATTTTCCTTTAATTATTCTCCATTTTCCACACAATTTTAATAAAAATTGTCGAAATTTCAATTTGTTGCAAAAAAAAACAAGAGAGCGTTCCTTCTAGAAAGCTTTCACAGCACACTTGATACTTGATGCTATTCTTGTAATTTTACGTAACTTGCGATTGTTTTTGTCAAATTTTGGTTTTTATTAAAATTTGTTGCAAAAAAACAAAAAAGCATTCCTTCTAGAAAGCTTTCACAGCACACTTGATACTTGATGCTATTCTTGTAATTTTACGTAACTTGCGATTGTTTTTTTCGAGACGGTCTGTATCTTTGGTAAATTACCGATAACAGCTGTGTACGTATAAATAATTCGGGGAATTATCGAAAAATTTCCATGAAAACGATCGGAAAATTGGCGTTAATCGTTACGATAATGGGTTATTTCATTAATTATCGGCAAGTTTCGATGGGAGAACAGTTGAAAAGTTTCCACACATTTCTTACCATTAATCACCAATTAGAGTTCGTTATATATTTATTATTATTTTCGGTTAGTTCAAACAGTCCATTGAACTATATATTTATACATAAAGAAATTGAAATAGTCCATCGATGATAATGAATAATAATTGAACTAATTAGATATTGTGTCTGTAAGGATGTTGTTAAGGTTTCCGGTTTAAAAACAAACATTAAACAAGTCTGCAACAAAATCGTATAATTACGAACAGACTTGGGACAGTTTTTCCAGGGCTTTTGATGTCGTTTTTTTATGGTACCGTAATGATCGCATGCGACATACCGAATCAATCAACAGAAATCACGGTAGAGTCGAATCAGGGACCAAAAGGTTACTAGATTTGACAGATTTGTCGTACGTAATCGCAGTATAAGAGGAAAGATGTACTAAATTCATCGTCTAAATGGTTCCTAGATGTAAGTTGGTACCCTTGAATATAGTGGCATTTCTAGGAATTTGTTTGTTTGTGTCCAGAACTAGGACTACGTAATTTGTTTAACGAGACATCTGACAAATCTAGTAACCTTTTGGTCTATGAATTTAGTGTACATATATGTACAAAAAAATCACTAGATTCAAGCGTACCAACCGAAATCTAGTAACTCTTTGGGCCGTGAATATACTATAGTTGGCTTGCTGTATAATCGATATGGTCGAGCCGATTTAGACGCGGTATACGAGTCGCATCGAATTCAAAGTAATTTCAATTGAAAGTAACGAATTGTTCGATATTAAAGTACAGTTTCGAATAATCTAACGAATTCCGGGCGCGTTTCAAATAATTTTACGAAATAACTATGCATTTAACGCACGTCGTTATTGTATTTAGTTAAAATATTTAATCAAAAGTTTGATCTTATTGTAATTAATTGCCGACATGAATAAAACAATAACAGAAAGATTGATGATTGTTTGGGAATTATTATAAAAGCGCGCAAAATTGTGTTGTTGAATGGAATCTACCAGATTCATGGATAATTTCCATCCATAATAACAAATTATTTTGTAAACAAGTTGTTAGATAAATATAGATTTTGAATCGTAATTAGCAACGTAACATTTTAAATCGATGCCCTTACCCGAGCCATTGCGCACGTACATCACGTGGTCGGCTTAGTCTGAAGTCGTGCCCTGTATATTTCTACATCAATCACACAAAATCAAGCTCTTGAATAATTCAGTGTAAACGATAAATATGGTTTGTGCATTGATAATTGTCCGTTATTAGTGAGAAACGTATCATTAAATCGAATGATAATCGAGGACATCAGTGACGTGATTTCTAAATAATTTCGTCGAAATTTGTGTTGGAGAAAAAAAATCTTTATAATGAAAAGAATAACATAACAAATTTTTAAAAGAGGGTCGCATATTAGAAACGACACTTGACCTGATCTAAACATAATAGAGGCCATCTGGCCGTACGTCTTCGTCGTCTTCAATTCGACCGAACAATCTCAACATTTAAATTAGATAAATAAATGGGACCCATCATTATTTAATTTAAATTGTCAACAATAAATTAGAGAAAATCAAATCTAGACACTTTTGCAAATTGTAGAAAATTGGGACTTACCCTGGAATTTTCCGGGATCCCCATAGATGCGAGTAGTTCGTAGAAAGTTGGGAAAATTTGAAATTCGTCGTAATTGCCGTCAACAAAAAAAAAATCTAATTAATTTCTATTAATAATAAACTCACAAAAACTCGTACACTTTTTCGCCACATATTATCAACAATTATTAAAAAAGATTGTTAGAATTGCGATTTAATCGATTATTAAAAGAGTGAACTGTTGGCCCCAAGACGTCCGCTAGACTTCTGTGAATTGCGACTCGCCTATAGCGGGCTTTATTTCAAAATTAGTTCTCTCTCGTCGTCTTTACGGATGGATGTGTCCGTGAATATGATCGGACGTGAACGAGTCGACGCGTAAAATATTTTTGTTTATCTACACTTGATTCGTTGTTTTTTTTTCTGTTAGTACCGTTCCCTTTTTTTCGGTGATTTGAGAAAATTTATAAACGCCACAAACAACAATCGGTGCGGATAGCAACAGACTGAAAGATGTTTCAGGTTTCAGGAGGCAAGATGTGTGTTGAGCAGATAGTGGGGGTGGAAGTTTCAAATCTGTACACGATTTTATTGGGGGGTGGTAATGTGTGGGAGTCATAGTCTTCTAGATGATGTCGATAATGATTGGAGGCGTGTTTTGTTTTATCCAATTTTGTAATTATGTATTTGTTAAAAAAGCGGAAAATTACTATTTATCGAATAATGTTACCGTAACGTTTGTTATTTACGAGTCCGTAACAATCAAGTGAGCTGTATGATGACGTTATATAATTATGGCGACGTAAGTCACGTGTCTACATTTATTTATTATAAGAGGTGGCGCCATCTTCTGGAGTTGTTTGAGAGCTTTCGCGAATTTTTGACCTGATTTTGCTAGTTACTCACTCGTAATGCAATGGAAATTAAAAATTTTGCCATAATGGGGGGATTGAAGCATCTCCAGTCATTTGTTCTAATCATATGTTCTGTAAAGTGTAAAATTTTAATGCTCTGGAATTTGTACGGCTCGCTTAAGTGTCAAAGGAGAAATCATTAAAGCCTTTTTAAAAAATAATTAGAATATACTCTTTGAAAACACTTGGATGCTTGTTTTTGCCTACTTCTTCTATTCTTCAGCATCGATTCTAGCCTGAAAAACGTAAACACCAACCCTTACAAATTTTGCACTGCAATTTTTGCGATCTGTATATCTTGGAATCAAATTAGCCTAATTGAGTGCAAAAGTCTACTAAATGGAAGGTAGCAAGACAAGGCCCAAATTCGATTGTGCTCAGGAGGCTAATTATTCCAAGAAGGAGAAATTGCAAAAAGACTACAAATGTTTTTGGTATAGGGTCCCCTTTGGAACGGGAGAATGAAGCTTAAGCCTTCTTAGCCTCATGATAAATCCACCCCTGGTTGTCCTAGACTAAGTCCAATGACGCCTGTAGTCTAATTGTAAAAGAATCACTTTCTAATTGAGACTTGTAAAGCTCAAAATTATGGATTCGAGTTAAGAATAAATAGGCATAACTGAGTTTTTACTCGGTTATGCCTATGAAATACAGTTTTATACTGCACGGCCTTTTTGGAATCAAAAAAGCGGTTACGCAACACTCACCGGACTGATTTCCTCTGAAGATTTAACAAATTTACTAATTTAGAGAAACTCATCTTCGTGTTAGAGGCTAATTTGAGGTAATTTTTTCAAATTGAGGATTTTTTCGTGATATTGATGTAACACGTTTCGAATCTGTCCCCGATTGACCAACTTTCTATTTCTAGATCCAGCTATCAAAATCAATAAAAAACGAAGTAATTTGCTTAGTGTTTTTTTTTTGGCAAATTTCACAGAAATAACATGTGTGAAATTGCAGAAATTGATTACAAAATTTCTTACTGAAATAATTTTGATTCACTTGTGCATAACTAGCGATTAGTTTCAAATCGTTTTTCCTTTGCACTTAACTTTCAAATAGAAACAATTTCAAATTTGATTTATTGATTTCTCAATTTTACATTGTAATAAAGACCAATGGAATTCGTGACTGTAACCGAAACAAGAACGAAAAATAATCATCTGGTAACTGGCCTATAAATAGAATTTCTGTGTTAAACTATTTATTTATTTATTTTTTTATTGTTATTATTTTGGCAATAGTCTGGTTTGTTGGAATGGATTCTTTGTTGTCAAGATTCCAGAATTCTCCTCCACACACACACACACACACACACACTCACTTTATTTACCATCTATTTCATACCACACACCTGATCATCTACAATTTTAATATAAACACAGAGCAGGTGTTCTCGTAATTTAATTAAAATCTAGTGTGTGGAGAGCAAATAATCCAAAAACAAAATGACGGTTAAAAAGACAACATCAGCAATTTTCACGGTTGCCACTCGAAATTGCATTCAGTCATTTGCATGTTAGAAATGATTCCAACTAATTTGGGAATCATTCATGAAAATTAAATCGTCTAAAAAGCATTCTCGACCGAATGGGAATTTCTAAAATTGAACAAATTTTCGATGTGATTACATTCGTTAAACATTTTGATAATTTTAGACATGTCCCGGACATATAACTTGCACGTATACGTTGTCTATAGCTAAATTTAAAAGTGCAACAACCCTAACCCGTTGTTATTATTGTTTGCTCCTTTTTTTTTGGACTAAAAATGTAATATAAAAAGTAATTCTACCTGAGAGCTAATCGATCAAAGATTGATTACTTTTCCGATAACTTTATAAGCGATCGGTGGGTAATATGTGATAACTCATCAATTCCGTAGAATTCTGCACAGAAACAAATCAAACAAACCATAAATAATTTGTGATAGTTGATAACTTGATGCCCTACATAACTGATCGACTCTGATTGTTTAATGCTTAAATTAACTGTAGTTTCTGAGGTACTCCCCCAATTTAACGAGATTTATCATGAGACGGACTACAGAGCTTATATTTGAATATTCGTAACCTCTTATATAAGGTGCTACATCAGCGGTTGTCAATCGGTGGCCCACTAACCGTTTATAAGAACGTTGAGTACATATACTGACGTCTACAACGCTACTCTAAAGGGTTATAGGTAGTTTAAATGATAAAATTAGTTGTACGGTTTGAACTAATGTGTTGATTGAAAATATTGGATGCAACCAGTCGATTTGGTGTGTCGGAATTAATGCAAGTTTTAGGGATTTCGAAAATTGTGAGAAAGTTTGGAGGCGAAAAAAGGGAAAGCGTGGCAAATAAATAAAGCGGCAAAAAAAGGTCCTTGGTCATTGAAGAAAGGATGATGTTTTGGACAAAGCGCAATAAAGATGAAGGACGAAAATGACGGTTGAGTTTACAGCTGGGGCGGAACAAATTTTGAATTACGGCAATATAGTAATTGAGTTGTTTACATTTTGGTAAAACGTGAGAATTGCAAGTTTTGGATATTATCAGTTAACAATACGACTGTACAGAGACACTATTGCATCTAAAATCTCGTAAACATGCAAATACCACTGATTTTTTTTTTTGTAAAAGAACATTTGAAATGACGATGTAAATGACGAGGTAATATTGTTTTTTTTGTCAGTTTTCGATGTTAAATGTAACAAAAACGGATAAATTAATTTCCCTAACCCACAAGTTTTTGAATTTACCGCTTATTCAGAAAATGCGCCATCTATCAACAACTATTAAAAACAAACAAAAAACATCTGGCAACGTTGTATTTTCCAACATCAGAGTTTATGGGAATTCACTTTGCAATTTTCTAGAACTCAATACTGAAAACTATTAAAAAACATCGTATTTAAATGATTTCCATTATTTAAAGTGTGAATAGATTTATAAGAAAATGCTAAAATCCTCAAAAAAGAAAACAACTCATTTTGGCAACACTGCGTATCGCTTCTTTGTTACGATTGGTTGATTCGCCATTTTTTTCACATTTCGATCTGAGTTGCAGAGTAGGCCATTCGTGTTCTTTTGAATCTCCCATGATGGGAAATTCCCCCGTTTCCCATCCCTTATAGAGGCAAAATTAACCAAAATCCCAATTGGTAAGTGTTTCCCATTCATTTTCCTTTAATTATTCTCAATTTTCTACACAATTTTAATAAAAATTGTCGAAATTTCGATTTGTTACAAAAAAAAAAACAAGAGAGCATTCCTTCTAGAAAGCCTTCAGAGCACACTTGATACTTGATGCTATTCTTGTCATTTTACGTAACTTGCGATTGTTTTTGTAAAATTTTTGTTTTTCTTAAAATTTTCATTGGACTCTTATTGTTAGTTGATTAGTCTAGAATTTTCTCCAATTTTGGGGTGAATAAATGAAAGCATATTTGTATTTCCTTCTAACTACTGCTCTGTTATTTTAAACAGATGCGTGATTCGTTTACAACAACCCCAAGAAATCAGAGCCTTCTACGATGTTACTAACAGAAAAACAAATATGGTATAGTAAATTTGCTGGTTGAACGTGAAATTTTTAATGTTAAATGTGCAACAGCATACTCCAAAAATCCCCAATTAGGTGGTCAGGCGATTGTATTCTCACCAACTCCCAAAAATATTTACCCCTAAAGCTCAAGTCAAAAAGCCCTAAAATCATTACAATTACTTGAAAATCCCCCTAAAAAAGAACAATTTATGTTTTACAATATTGTTTATTTATAAGATATATAATATTTCAAAAAAAAATCCTTTTCTTCTGGTTCTGACCCCTCAAAGGGGTGAACTCTGGCGGTTGATTGACTAGATTGCGTTATCTCAGGGCCTTTATTTCTAAAGAGTCCCTAAAAATATAAAACCCCAAAAAAATACCATCCCACTTATTTACCCTCTAAATTTGGGGGGAAAACCCCTAAGTTGGCAACTGGGCGCTTGAAATATATATGTCGTCGGCGTACTATAGAATCCGTCATTTAGAAGAATGCCTAGTCTTTTTCTAAGTGACTTGGCAGATTGTAAAATGATGAACATTTCGAAATGTTCACGGACCAGAGAGTAAGTAGATTTGCCAGATTTGTCACTATCACTCCGCGACGGAAAAATAGTACCACTCTAAGGGTAGCTAAAATAAATACTAAAATACGAAACGCTATTAATTTTACGACAAAATATCCTAAAACATACATTAGTCGCAATATCGTTTCGAGATTTTGTTTTTAAATAGTCCTGCACATACATAAACAAACGCGTATGAATATAACATCACTAGATTTAGGTGTACCAACTTAAATCTATAAACTCTTTGGGCCCATAATAAATGTTTACAATCAGTAATATACAATTATATAAGTTTTAATTGTTTATTTCAGGTGATTTCTCCAATCGATTCATTGGGAGACAAAAAAGAGTCTACTTGGCAAAAAGGTATCTTTCGAATCACATTTCTTCTCAATTGTTGCATAATTACATTACTTCTTTATTAATTTCAGTAAGATCCAAGTGTAGTGCTAGTGTTAGTGTCATATTGTGTAATAATTGTGTGAATAGAAGATCAAATGGAAATTGTTAGTCATCCCAAGGAGTTGAGCGATGGTAGCTCAACGAAAGGGTGAGTTTTTACTCCTTAAAATCTACCTTAATCACCTATATAATTAATTGTTCTTTATTACAGTAAGTGAAATCGACGCGGGATAAGAAGAGGAGACTTCTTAAGGTAGGTGGCTTCAATTTGGTTTTTTGTACGTCAGGATCAAGTAGGCGTTTGTCGGTACCAACTATTGTCGTTTTCAATTCTAGTATTTTCTTCTCTATAGCACCCTGGGTTTACAGTCATCTCTCGCCTCCCCCCCCACTCTTCTATAACAGAATCCTCCACAATCGTTTAAATTGTCAGTTGATGCAGAAAATGTTTTATATTTACTTAATTTTTAAGAAGTTCGCGCAAAATGATGGTCCACGATAATTTTAGAGCAATAATTAGTCTGTGACTTGCAATCGTTTGAGGAATTCTGCTCTATGTTGTAGAATTGTTCTGTTTCACGAGCCGTTACTGTATATATTTGACGAAAAATAAACAAATTTAGCGCCATCTAGTTTTAAATAATAACATAGCAAATATCAGTGAGTTTTTAGTAATATTAGTTGTCAACGTTGGCTAGCCTGCTCAACATAACCTCACATTTGAGCACATTATCTCACTCATTCTCAATAAATTGTAGATATAACTATCCTTATTTGGATTTTGATTATTTTAAAATTCATTCGCTCAATTGGTGCCGAAGTGTATGGTCTGATATTCAAATTAAACATTAAAATTGCGAAATTTTAATTAATTAATCAATTAATTAGACTAATGAGAAATTAAATAATTTAATGTGTAAATAGTAAAAATAAAAATTTAGTACCAATTATGGTAAATCATCATCATCATCAACAACACCAACAACATGATACAGGTGACAATACAAAGTCCAGAAATCTCCTCAACTTCCGATATTTACAATAAACCATTCAAGTCGAAATTCCTGTTAAAAGGTCGGCCAACATACCGGCAATCCTGCTATCCCAGGAAAACCGTAAATATCCAACTACAAACAATGATTCGTACATTAACTTTAAATTATCTTTAATTAAAATCAAATTAATTTAATAATGTTGTGCAGGTAACCAACTATCTGGATCGATATCAACACGAATTGCTTTGATTTCTGTATTGATTATATTTCTAACATCAGTATTCGCATTATTTTTGGTATACAAAACGTTTCCACAAGTCACAGAGTTTGTATCATTTATTTGGGGCCGGGATAATTTTGTATTAATTCGTTGTATTTTAGGGAAGAACGTCAACATATCAAATTACCCTGGAATATTGACGATGCCAAACAATTAGGCATTGTTTTAAATCGTTACAAAGGCGATCATTATTTACAAGTTATGATTGGTGTTTGTGTTACGTATATATTTCTACAAACTTTCGCAATACCCGGTTCATTATTCTTATCAGTCTTATCGGGATTTCTATTTCCATTCGTACAAGCTCTAATACTAGTTTGTACATGTTCAGCGATCGGTGCCTCATTGTGTTTTTTATTGTCGCAATTATTAGGACGTAAATTAGTTTTAAATTATTTCCCAGAGAAAGCACAAAAATGGTCAATACAAGTCGATAAACATCGCAATAATCTATTTAATTATATTTTATTTCTACGGATAACACCATTCTTACCGAATTGGTTTATTAATTTAACAGCACCAGTAATTGGTGTACCATTAGTACCATTTGCTCTAGGCACATTTTTCGGTGTAGCCCCACCATCATTTGTTGCCATCCAAACTGGACAAACATTAAACGATTTAACATCGAAAGATTTCGATGTTAGTATCGAATCGATTGTATGGTTAGTTTTATGCGGGATTGTACCGTTATTGCCGATTTTATTCAAAAATTGGTTTAAACAAAAAATTGAATGAGTATTTTTATTTATTTTAATTAATACATTCCTGTAAAAATTCTTAATACGTAATTATAATACTGTAATTGAAGGCCACTTTTCTTTTTTGTGTGTGTGTGTTGTATTTCAAACGTCAAGTCTGCGACTACAATGGCTAGTCGTTCTGCCAACTGTCTATATTAATCATATTTACGGCACACGTCTCAGATATGTCAATCAATTGTACGTATTTATAGATGGGCGAATGACTTCTACATTGTTTGTAATAGAATTAATCACAGACTTGACGAAACTCTCAACAATACGAGCTTATATACGTTATAGAAGATTGCGTTGCATTCTCAACAGGAAGACTGATGGGTCTCCAATACCACCAATTGTATAACACTGTAAAGTTGTGATTTTTGTAATTAAATTAAATTAAATTAAAAACATCAACTTACAAACGTGTGATGGTTTTAAAATTATAGAAACTGTGCGACATTTATCACCGCATTCCTTTGACGGTTTCAATATAATGATCCGTTCACCAGATCCTTGTACAACAAAAACACCACTACATTCCGTATTCGGTAATTGATATGATTCTGATAATTTTCCATCAATTAGTATATAACGTTCAATACTTTGACCATTTAAACGGTCTGATATTAAACGATTTTTTGGTGATTGGAAGTATTTGCGTAGTAATCGACCTGGTAGCATACGATTTATACGCCATTGTACATGTAAATTGGAAGACAAGTCGACATTTTGATATTTATCAAAGAAATCATTTAGATTTCTAAGTTTTCGATGATTGAATTTCAAATTGTTTGCGTCACGATTGTAGATTTGTTGATTGCGATAGTATTCGTGTTGTAATTGTTTGAAATCGATTTGTTTTTGTTGATAATTTTTAATTATATACGGTATACCGGATTGTTGATATAAACTATAATTATTGTAGTTTGTTAAGTCGATCACAGTATTAACATTTTCACATGGCCAACATTCCATATCGGCTACGTAAAAATAGGGATTCTCGACCAGACAACTCTCATCGTAAAAGCCTACAAAAGACTATAAAAAAACCGATTCTTCCCATCTATATACAGGAATGGCAAAATAACTAGTTAACGAATTGTGATAATTATACGTCTAGTTATTGTGCCAAATCTGCACAGTTTTTGAAAGTATACCTGTCAATTGTGGGAATTGTTTAATAATTGGCACAGATAAGAAACGTAAAAATTTAAAACCTGGATAAATTAAACCTTGTACATTACGTAAAACAATACTAGTAGTTGGTTGGTGTACATTTAAAATTATATAAATTATTATTAAAATAATTATTAATATGATTAGGATTTTTAAAATTATTGTTGAATAATTTTGAGCTTTATTCTTGGATTTTGCATGATTTAATTCGTTTTGTTTAGATTTGAGCGTTTTAAAACATTTTCGAAATATCTCAGTAATCTCTTCATCTGTTAGATTCAATTGTTTGGCACATTTTCGTAAATTTTCTACATCTTTTTTATATTGTTGTAGAAGTTCTTGTTTTAACATTTTTTACCATAACCTCACTTTTCACATAATCAATAAATATAGGGTTAATTGTAGCGCTGTATTTGCAATGTTGTCACGTCTTGCAATCGTGACTAGTGGGCAGGGTTCGGAAAAGTCCATGTAAAAAATATTTACTACATAAACTACGTCTACGCGTAGTTTATAATCTACGTAAATGTAGTTTACGTAGATTATGTAGTAAATACTGTCTAATATTAAATTTCTAATATATAATTGAACACAGAGCGTGCTTTAGCAGCTCTGAAGCCCGAGGCAACATTTCGCTTGGGCTCTAAATAAAATGAAAACAAGCATTAACTGCCTTATCTGTTAAATATTTATGTATAAAATGTATTTTTTCAATACTTGCTGTTAAAGGCCTAGTTTATCGACTAAAAACTTGATGGTAAAGTAGCACTTTACCCATCTCAATGGTAAAGTGTTTACTTTACCCATCTCAACGGTAAAGTGTTTACTTTACCGTTGAGTAAACACTTTACCAACAGCAAATAAACAAAAACAATTGCTAGTTGTGGGCAATGGAATTAGATGAAATTTATATGAAACATGAAGCACAATATTTTGAAAATCTGGATGTATCCGTTTTTGAAAATTTTTACCCGTTATGGAGAATATTGAAGAAAAGTTTAACTGCAATTTATTTCCTATCTTTCACTTACTATTCATGAATAAAAGTCTATTTTAAAAAATGGCAGTCAACTCAAATGAAACAGAGAATGAAGATATCAAGCTTTAATATATTGATTCTTGCCCTGAATTACAAAAAAAGCGATCCGCCTAGTAAATATGTAGTAAATACGTAGTTTTTTATGAATTTTCTACACGTAGTAAATGAAAAAACTACGCGTATATTATACCGTAAGTTACGTCGACATTTACTACTTCCGAACCCTGGGTCTGACTTGAATACTTGAACGCAAGAATCAGTTTTGCCAACTGTAAAATAGTCTCTAAGATCAGTAAGAGCGGTAAAATTTGAATTTGCGGTTTATATAATCAATCCGTCCAATATACGTATAAGAAATTTAAAGAAATAAAAAGGTAATTGTTTACTATGCGGGCTTCTCCTATTACTGGACCTACAGTGATGGAATTTTGTATGTAGCTTTAAAAAACCTTTAAAAACACACAGTTAGCGTAATCTTATATATCCGCCCTTTTTAACCCCTAACAAGGGGCATTTTGACCAACTAGCCCCTGTGTTGCGGGCGTTTGTTGTTGCGTTCGTATATCACATGTGCGTATTCTAGCTTATTGATAGGATATTTTAGAAGACAGGGGTGCCCAAAAGTTTAGACCTTCTGAGTTGTAATTTAGCCACAATGATCAAACTGCCGATCAGACACGAAGCTTTTTTTTAATAATTGCCACTCAAAGTCGAACCACAAAGACCTCATTTTATCATGCAACAAATCGAATCTAATGCAATTTTAATATTAGAACTTTTCTTGCCCAGCTTCAAGAGTGGCGCATTTCAGAATTTTATTAGAAATACTCTTTCTTATTCGTTCACACATTTCGCTCTATTTGTCCATGTTATTTTAATATAGCGAGACAGCACAGAGACGCTTTTTCGGTACAAACGCTCCCTAAAGAATGCAGTTGATGGCTCTTCTACGCCATTAACATTGATATGAAATACCCCTGAATATCCAAGCTTGCCAACCGTATATTTTGAGTTGAAATTTCATTGATTTCTCAATTATTCTGGTAACATCGACAACAGTGTAAATTTCTTGATTAGTACACCGGCAGATTCAAAATCTTCTATCGATCAATGATAAGAAATCGATAAATTTTTCAAAGATATTTGCAAAAATCTCCACAATTCGTTGCAGTATTTTCTATGTTGTCTTCGTATTCTATTTTATCAGTGATAGTTTTATTATAAGAAAATTCTAACGAAATCATGGATGAAGCTGGTGATAATAATCGTGAGCCCAGAGTAATTAAATGGAAAGTTATAACAATAATTGTGATAGCCGAGGTAAATAGCGAAATTCTCTAAAAAAAAAAATTATATATAGAAACGCTTTTTTTTTTCTCTAAAATTAATTAATTATATAGCAAAAAAAATATAAAACAAATTTACATTTATCTTAGATTTTGTTGTTTTTAATTAACAATCAGAATATTTCTAAGAAAATTTGGGAACTTAATCTGATTATTTGAATAGCGATAATTCTAGGAAGTTATCAACTAACTAACTGAGAAAAACAAATCGATAAATATGATTTTTTTTCTTTATTTTTGATTGTTCTTTAGATATTTATAAAGTCATCGACTTTCTGCTACGGTATCCTCTACAGTGGCTTTGTCCTGAAGGAATATTTTACAGAACAACAGGCTCTCTGGCCGATTATTTTACACGTCTCATGTTCGTGCATTACATGTGCGTATTTTAATATTAATAGAATATTCTAGAAGACAGGGGTGTCCAAAAGCTTAGGTCTTTTGGGTCGTAATCTTATTAATTGCCTTCAATCAGACTGCCTTATTGAGGGCACCCAATGTCGAAGAACAAAGCGGCCTAATCTTGGAGATCCCTGTTTTATTTACATTAGAAAAAAAAACAAATACGTTTTATTTCAATTTCCGCAGATCCTTGGATGAAAGCTTATTGTAAACAATTATATAAAAATAATAGGCGATTAACATTGAAATTAAATGAATTAATTATATCAACAATTGGATTTAGTGTATCGATTTTGTCGTCAGGAGTTGTACAAAATTTCATAGGTCAATGTTTGTGTTATGGAATCTGTGGAGGTTTGTTTATTATGATTATTTGTAAAAAAACCGTACACATTCTCCAATCACGGTATACCTTCCTGTTATTCCTATATACAGGTCCGGCAGAACGATTAGCTACTGAACAAGATCAACAAAACAGACTTATCGATCCTCTAAGCTAAATGAACAATTATATTTCTAGGCTATTATATGGGAAATCTCTGGAAGTTATAGACGTTTTTTCTCTAATCTACCGCACAACATAAGTGATGATTTTTTAGCGATTCATAGCGTTTTGATGATCCTATCCTTTGGAACCCTTTAATGGCCGCTTTAACGATTCCTATCCGAATGTGTACTGTTTCGTTATCTTGTCGTGATGATAACTTTATGGTAAATTTTTAGGTATATTCGCCGGTGTTTTATCAGCAAAATTACGTTTCTATTGTGAGAATTTCATTGTGAACGATCCAACGATCTATCAAATAATTCTCCAATTACCAAAATTGATTAGTTTCGGTTTAATTTCGATAATATTACATTTTATTAATTCGTATTTTGGTCCATTTATTACACAATTAATTTGGGGTTGTTGTTGTACGAATTTATTAATGTTGATTATGATATTGGATCGTAATTTAGAACCTATTACACAACCATCAGAACAACAAGAACAACAACTACAGCCGCAACAACCCCAACAACAACAACAACAACGCAGTTTATCTAACGAACAAATCGAAATGCAAGATTTCGCACCACAAAACGCACCATCAACAACAAATGGTAGTAGTAATGAAGAGAATCAAGGAACATCAGATGATACAAACGAAACAGATGTACGAACAACTAGTAGTATGGGTGCTGCCGATGAGGCTGAACCTAATTTGGATGAGGTCAATGGTGATAATGATGATGATGATAATGGTAATGGTGAGATTGAAAACGATCCAGAACAAGGTGGGGCACAACCAACTTCTGTTAGTCATGATAGTGAATTTCCGATACTACATCGAATTATTAATGGTCGTCAACAAAGTATAATTGAATATCTACCGAAAGCATTAAAAACACCCAAATTCTATCCATTATTAATTACAAATATTATCAATTTATTATGTTTAATATTTTATATAACATTATTACCATATATAGTGACAATTTTACAATATGAGGATGGTGATAGTTACCAAACAACTGGTACTTTAGTTGTACCGAACTTTACATCAATCCTATGGACAGGATATGTTGTGGCTTTAACAGTATTACGTTTCCCACAATTAAAAACACCATTCTATCTATTTGTTGCCGCTTTAAGTATGTGCGTATTATGTACAGGTAGGGAGTGAGTGGCTAGACTGATTGCCACGACTGTATATCGTTACGATATACATTTTGTTTTCCGTTTGAATTAAACATGTTTTTTGTAGCTTTCTTATTGGATTTTACAAAATTCACAATTTGGATGTGCTGTATACCGTTCGGTTGTGCCAATGCTATATTAATGTTATACGAAGCCAAGATCTATCAACAATATATCGGCTATAGGAATTGGCGTTTGATCAAAGAAGACTTATCAACATTGACGGGTGTTATTATTTTGATTTTCTACGTCATCCTCTATCCAGTCAATCTACCATCAATTACATTAATCAAATTTCTACCGTTTCTATATTTATTCAATTTGGGCGTATGGGTGTTGATTTTCTTGCAATTGCAACGTCGACGTATTCCAGCATAATTTTTGTATTTGTGTGTGTCGATTGTAATTGTAACATGATGGCATTTCGATTAGGTGGAGATGTTTTCTGCTACTTAAACGAATTGCTATGCTTTTATATAGGTATATATTTTTAATATTTTCACAAAACTATTTAACAAATTTTGGAAATAAATGCTATGTCAATTGTTGTCTTTTTTTTAATTTTTAATTAAATACAAAAATATATAATCTTTGTGATAAGATCTGCTTGATAGTCAAGGCCATTGGTATGTTTGAGTATTAACAAAATAATCCTCGGTATTCCATTCTTAGAACTTTTGGCTTTTTGATGTTTAAAATTTGTGGATTTTTCGTCAAATGAGTGCGCAAAATTCGAAATTCACAGTAAAACCTCTCTATTAAGGACACCACAGGAACAGGCAAATTTGAGAATAGAGAGGTGTCGGTAATGTAGGATTCGATATGTCGATATATCCTCCTATTATTGGTGGAAATAAAGAGTGTTTGTTCGTATTGAAGTGTGTCCGTAATACAGAAGTATTAAGGAACGTTACGGAAAAATGCCGGGACATACCTGAAAGCCTCCATAAGGAGAGGTGTCCTTAAATAGAGGTTTTACTGTATTAACATTGTATACGATTTAAAATTGCAAGAAAGTTGTCTGTTGGAATCAATTATTACCTTTCTAAAAGCCATATCTACAATCGAAATAATAGTAGAGATTTTGAATTTAGATAGTTGGTAGTATTGATGTTCGTACGTACTTTATACGGAAGTTGTTGGAGAAAGGAGTACTCTATTCTCTTTCTCTCTCTCTCTCTCACTAGCCTTTGTCTATCCACAAATCACACTTTCAGGCGGACATAGTTACATGAAACGACTCATGAGAATTACTGAGTTAATAAATTCGATCGATTCTATAATTCGTTTTATTCCGCACTATATTGAGTTTCATTATCGAGCGGAATACAACCGCGAAATAATTGAGTTTTAAACCTTTTTTCAACTGAAAAATCCCCCATTTGTTACGTTAATTTTTTTTTTATTGAAATAATGTAATTTTTCCAATTTGCAATTTTTTCTGGCAAACGGATAATAATAAATAAATTTTCATTATCATTGGAAAAATGAAACAAAAAGTCAACGGCACACAATTCAGGGTCCATCCTGAAGCTGCATCCAACTTTTTTGAGACAGCCTGTATAAGTTCCAGTGTTGAGCACTGTAGCGTCGTCATTTTGTTTTTTATACTTACTACCGTCAACTTGTTGCATTAAATTCGTGATCATGCAATTCTTTATTTGTTATTTAAACAGATGAATTATTTATCGTAAATATAATATTTATTTTAATAATTATAATTAGTTGTTAAACAATTTTACGAACGAAAATATTGAGTGGGGGTATAGCTCAGTGGTAGAGCATTCGACTGCAGATCGAGAGGTCCCCGGTTCAAACCCGGGTGCCCCCTGGTCGCATTCTTTTTTTTCCGCATTTTTTTTCAATTTTATTGTTGACCTAATTATGTAATGATTTTGTCGTTTAAATTTAATTATTTCTATAATCCATCCGATATGATAGCAGAATTCTTCAGATCATGTTATAACATCCATAAAAATCGCTATAGAATGTGCTTAACTGTACATACTTTAGAAATACATATGTAATAAAGTTTGATAAACAATTGATTGTAAAAGTGGTTTTTATAGCGAAACTGTATATGATTCAATTTCGTAATTGTTCCGCAATTAATTAAATTTAAAGAAATATATAATGACACACGGTGATTTATTGTTTATTATTTAAATTTAATGTTGATTTTATTAATTTGGTTTTGATTGATTTTTAAGTAGCGAAAATTATTTAGTTTATTATATTATTATTATTATTAAAATTTGGCCGGCCTTACAGACCTTCACTGTTTTTTTTGTGTGTGTGTGTGAAATAACTCTATAACGGGACGTATGTTGTAGATTATCATAATCACAAATAAAATAATAATAATTACGAATTATCACAAATAGTAAAAATGTTATAATTTGATTAATGACAATTTTTTATAGCGAAATTGTTAAGAATATATAATAAAGTTACGACATATGTTGTTATCGCCACTTTATCGAAATTATTTTGAATTCAAATACGACGGGAAATACGCTTTATTGAGAAAACATTTGATGAAATTCGAAATAATACTTTGTAGTTGCTTAAATTCCAATATGTTTACACGTACTTTGTGTTTATTAATTGTTCTTTTTGCGTATATGATCGCAACAAACCCTGTAAGTGTAATTCGATTTTGTTTTTCATATGGATTATTTTGAGAATAATTTAACAAAAAAAAATCTATTTTTCCAGTTGAATTATGAGAAATTGAAATATTTCAAATGCGATTCGAGAGGTTTCGTTTGTTATAATCGCACAACATTTTTCCAATGTGTTAAAACACCAGATGGTTACAAGATTTTAGGGAAATTACAAAAATGTCCGGAAAATCTAATATGCAATAATCAAAATGAATATGAATGTGAAGATCAAGCCTAATATAATATCAAGTTTCTGGAACGTATTTATGGTGTCACCTTAATTTTGATGAAAAAATAATAATTTATGCAAATTTACGTCACATTGCTTATTTTACTGAATCCTCTCTTTATTCTCTCACGTATTTTTTTGTGTATTACTAAATGTTGAGATAATTTAACAATAGGTTGATCTATTTGTTGTAATAAATATGTACGAAATACAGTAGCTTCTATTATCACAAAAGAAAATAAAAAAAAGTCGGATAAAATGCTTAAAATGATAATAATTTGTTTTACTAGTAATATTATTGTTTGAATAATGCTTAAGAAAGAAACAATGGTCCAGGTTGGCATTTAAGTGGGAGGTAACAATAATAACAATTAAAATATTAAAAGATCTATTGAAACTTTATATAAAACAGTTTGAAAGTAATGATTGTCCAGAAAAGATGAAATTATTTTATATATTTCTGTTATATTATTTAGTAAGTAAATTATTGATTGACCAATTAGTTTATAGATGTTAATTAATATTATTGTTATTATTTTTTTTATTGAAAACAGTGCAACGACATTTTAGCTAAAGAATTAACAAAATGTGATAAGAAATTTTTCCAATGTTTAAATGAAACTTCATTTTATAAATGTAGAAAAAATGTGGACAATAAAACGGTACGTTTAGATGAATTCGAACATTGCCCACCTGGAGTGTTTTGTAATGAGAATTCTTCAGAAGAATGTGCACAAAATCCAATGATACCATTTGATGTCAATATAAATGGAGGCAGTTGGCAAAATCGTAATTTTTTTCAATGGTTATCACATTATTTCTCGCCTAAAAAATTGAGTATAGCGACAACAGAAAAATCAGAAGTAGAAGTGAATGTGAATAAATCGAGTGATCCAACGGTAAAGTCATTAGAGTTGCAACATGAACCTATCGACTGTCATGGCAGAGGATTTATTTGTTATGATGAAACACGGTTCTATCAATGTGTTCAAATGGGGGATACGACAATGATTATTGGTTTGCCACAAGAATGCCCACCTGGTTTAGTGTGTTATAATAATACGGATCTGGAGTGTGTGGAACCATGGCCAGACACAACAACAACACCCTTGCCAACTACAACGACCTCAGTGCGAACCGAGAGTACAACAAACAATCAAAGTGAATCCCCGACTACAACTGAATTCACAACACAATCATCGACAACAATGAGTCAAGATACAGAAACAACCGCTACAGAGACTACTAGAACAAGTGAATCCCCGAGTACAACTGAATTCACAACACAGTCATCAACTACAATGAGTCCAGATATAGAAACAACCTCTACAGAGACTACTAGATCAAATGAATCTCCGAGTACAACTGAATTCACAACGCCATCGTCGACTACAATGAGTCCAGATATAGAAACAACCTCTACAGAGACTACTAGATCAAATGAATCTCCGAGTACAACTGAATTCACAACGCCATCGTCGACTACAATGAGTCCAGATACCGATACAACTCCAACAGAAACGAGTACAAGATCTAGTGAATCCACAAGTACAACTGAATTCACAACGCCATCGTCGACTACAATGAGTCCAGATACCGATACAACTCCAACAGAGACTAGTACAAGATCTAGTGAATCCACAAGTACAACTGAATTCACAACGCCATCGTCGACTACAATGAGTCCAGATACCGATACAACTCCAACAGAGACGAGTACAAGATCTAGTGAATCCACAAGTACAACTGAATTCACAACGCCATCGTCGACTACAATGAGTCCAGATACCGATACAACTCCAACAGAAACGAGTACAAGATCTAGTGAATCCACAAGTACAACTGAATTCACAACGCCATCGTCGACTACAATGAGTCCAGATACCGATACAACTCCAACAGAAACGAGTACAAGATCTAGTGAATCCACAAGTACAACTGAATTCACAACGCCATCGTCGACTACTGCAAGTCCAGATACCGATACAACTCCAACGGAGACCAGTACAAGATCTAGTGAATCCACAAGTACAACTGAATTCACAACGCCATCGTCGACTACAATGAGTCCAGATACCGATACAACTCCAACAGAAACGAGTACAAGATCTAGTGAATCCACAAGTACAACTGAATTCACAACGCCATCGTCGACTACAATGAGTCCAGATACCGATACAACTCCAACAGAGACTAGTACAAGATCTAGTGAATCCACAAGTACAACTGAATTCACAACGCCATCGTCGACTACAATGAGTCCAGATACCGATACAACTCCAACAGAAACGAGTACAAGATCTAGTGAATCCACAAGTACAACTGAATTCACAACGCCATCGTCGACTACAATGAGTCCAGATACCGATACAACTCCAACAGAGACTAGTACAAGATCTAGTGAATCCACAAGTACAACTGAATTCACAACGCCATCGTCGACTACAATGAGTCCAGATACCGATACAACTCCAACAGAAACGAGTACAAGATCTAGTGAATCCACAAGTACAACTGAATTCACAACGCCATCGTCGACTACAATGAGTCCAGATACCGATACAACTCCAACAGAAACGAGTACAAGATCTAGTGAATCCACAAGTACAACTGAATTCACAACGCCATCGTCGACTACAATGAGTCCAGATACCGATACAACTCCAACAGAGACGAGTACAAGATCTAGTGAATCCACAAGTACAACTGAATTCACAACGCCATCGTCGACTACAATGAGTCCAGATACCGATACAACTCCAACAGAAACGAGTACAAGATCTAGTGAATCCACAAGTACAACTGAATTCACAACGCCATCGTCGACTACAATGAGTCCAGATACCGATACAACTCCAACAGAAACGAGTACAAGATCTAGTGAATCCACAAGTACAACTGAATTCACAACGCCATCGTCGACTACAATGAGTCCAGATACCGATACAACTCCAACAGAAACGAGTACAAGATCTAGTGAATCCACAAGTACAACTGAATTCACAACGCCATCGTCGACTACAATGAGTCCAGATACCGATACAACTCCAACAGAAACGAGTACAAGATCTAGTGAATCCACAAGTACAACTGAATTCACAACGCCATCGTCGACTACAATGAGTCCAGATACCGATACAACTCCAACAGAAACGAGTACAAGATCTAGTGAATCCACAAGTACAACTGAATTCACAACGCCATCGTCGACTACAATGAGTCCAGATACCGATACAACTCCAACAGAGACCAGTACAAGATCTAGTGAATCCACAAGTACAACTGAATTCACAACGCCATCGTCGACTACAATGAGTCCAGATACCGATACAACTCCAACAGAAACGAGTACAAGATCTAGTGAATCCACAAGTACAACTGAATTCACAACGCCATCGTCGACTACAATGAGTCCAGATACCGATACAACTCCAACAGAACGAGTACAAGATCTAGTGAATCCACAAGTACAACTGAATTCACAACGCCATCGTCGACTACAATGAGTCCAGATACCGATACAACTCCAACAGAACGAGTACAAGATCTAGTGAATCCACAAGTACAACTGAATTCACAACGCCATCGTCGACTACAATGAGTCCAGATACCGATACAACTCCAACAGAAACGAGTACAAGATCTAGTGAATCCACAAGTACAACTGAATTCACAACGCCATCGTCGACAACTGCAAGTCCAGATACCGATACAACTCCAACAGAGACCAGTACAAGATCTAGTGAATCCACAAGTACAACTGAATTCACAACGCCATCGTCGACTACAATGAGTCCAGATACCGATACAACTCCAACAGAACGAGTACAAGATCTAGTGAATCCACAAGTACAACTGAATTCACAACGCCATCGTCGACTACAATGAGTCCAGATACCGATACAACTCCCACAGAGACCAGTACAAGATCTAGTGAATCCACAAGTACAACTGAATTCACAACGCCATCGTCGACTACAATGAGTCCAGATACCGATACAACTCCAACAGAAACGAGTACAAGATCTAGTGAATCCACAAGTACAACTGAATTCACAACGCCATCGTCGACTACAATGAGTCCAGATACCGATACAACTCCAACAGAAACGAGTACAAGATCTAGTGAATCCACAAGTACAACTGAATTCACAACGCCATCGTCGACTACAATGAGTCCAGATACCGATACAACTCCAACAGAGACCAGTACAAGATCTAGTGAATCCACAAGTACAACTGAATTCACAACGCCATCGTCGACTACAATGAGTCCAGATACCGATACAACTCCAACAGAAACGAGTACAAGATCTAGTGAATCCACAAGTACAACTGAATTCACAACGCCATCGTCGACTACAATGAGTCCAGATACCGATACAACTCCAACAGAAACGAGTACAAGATCTAGTGAATCCACAAGTACAACTGAATTCACAACGCCATCGTCGACTACAATGAGTCCAGATACCGATACAACTCCAACAGAAACGAGTACAAGATCTAGTGAATCCACAAGTACAACTGAATTCACAACGCCATCGTCGACTACAATGAGTCCAGATACCGATACAACTCCAACAGAAACGAGTACAAGATCTAGTGAATCCACAAGTACAACTGAATTCACAACGCCATCGTCGACTACAATGAGTCCAGATACCGATACAACTCCAACAGAGACAAGTACAAGATCTAGTGAATCCACAAGTACAACTGAATTCACAACGCCATCGTCGACTACAATGAGTCCAGATACCGATACAACTCCAACAGAAACGAGTACAAGATCTAGTGAATCCACAAGTACAACTGAATTCACAACGCCATCGTCGACTACAATGAGTCCAGATACCGATACAACTCCAACACAGACAAGTACAAGATCTAGTGAATCCACAAGTACAACTGAATTCACAACGCCATCGTCGACTACAATGAGTCCAGATACCGATACAACTCCAACAGAAACGAGTACAAGATCTAGTGAATCCACAAGTACAACTGAATTCACAACGCCATCGTCGACTACAATGAGTCCAGATACCGATACAACTCCAACAGAGACTAGTACAAGATCTAGTGAATCCACAAGTACAACTGAATTCACAACGCCATCGTCGACTACACTGCAAGTCCAGATACCGATACAACTCCAACGGAGACCAGTACAAGATCTAGTGAATCCACAAGTACAACTGAATTCACAACGCCATCGTCGACTACAATGAGTCCAGATACCGATACAACTCCAACAGAAACGAGTACAAGATCTAGTGAATCCACAAGTACAACTGAATTCACAACGCCATCGTCGACTACAATGAGTCCAGATACCGATACAACTCCAACAGAGACGAGTACAAGATCTAGTGAATCCACAAGTACAACTGAATTCACAACGCCATCGTCGACTACAATGAGTCCAGATACCGATACAACTCCAACAGAAACGAGTACAAGATCTAGTGAATCCACAAGTACAACTGAATTCACAACGCCATCGTCGACTACAATGAGTCCAGATACCGATACAACTCCAACAGAGACCAGTACAAGATCTAGTGAATCCACAAGTACAACTGAATTCACAACGCCATCGTCGACTACAATGAGTCCAGATACCGATACAACTCCAACGGAGACCAGTACAAGATCTAGTGAATCCACAAGTACAACTGAATTCACAACGCCATCGTCGACTACAATGAGTCCAGATACCGATACAACTCCAACAGAAACGAGTACAAGATCTAGTGAATCCACAAGTACAACTGAATTCACAACGCCATCGTCGACTACAATGAGTCCAGATACCGATACAACTCCAACAGAGACGAGTACAAGATCTAGTGAATCCACAAGTACAACTGAATTCACAACGCCATCGTCGACTACAATGAGTCCAGATACCGATACAACTCCAACAGAGACTAGTACAAGATCTAGTGAATCCACAAGTACAACTGAATTCACAACGCCATCGTCGACAACTGCCAGTCCAGATACCGATACAACTCCAACGGAGACGAGTACAAGATCTAGTGAATCCACAAGTACAACTGAATTCACAACGCCATCGTCGACTACAATGCAAGTCCAGATACCGATACAACTCCAACAGAGACTAGTACAAGATCTAGTGAATCCACAAGTACAACTGAATTCACAACGCCATCGTCGACAACTGCAAGTCCAGATACCGATACAACTCCAACAGAGACTAGTACAAGATCTAGTGAATCCACAAGTACAACTGAATTCACAACGCCATCGTCGACTACAATGAGTCCAGATACCGATACAACTCCAACAGAGACTAGTACAAGATCTAGTGAATCCACAAGTACAACTGAATTCACAACGCCATCGTCGACAACTGCAAGTCCAGATACCGATACAACTCCAACAGAGACTAGTACAAGATCTAGTGAATCCACAAGTACAACTGAATTCACAACGCCATCGTCGACAACTGCAGTCCAGATACCGATACAACTCCAACAGAGACTAGTACAAGATCTAGTGAATCCACAAGTACAACTGAATTCACAACGCCATCGTCGACTACACTGCAAGTCCAGATACCGATACAACTCCAACAGAGACTAGTACAAGATCTAGTGAATCCACAAGTACAACTGAATTCACAACGCCATCGTCGACAACTGCAAGTCCAGATACCGATACAACTCCAACAGAGACTAGTACAAGATCTAGTGAATCCACAAGTACAACTGAATTCACAACGCCATCGTCGACAACTGCAAGTCCAGATACCGATACAACTCCAACAGAGACTAGTACAAGATCTAGTGAATCCACAAGTACAACTGAATTCACAACGCCATCGTCGACAACTGCAAGTCCAGATACCGATACAACTCCAACAGAGACTAGTACAAGATCTAGTGAATCCACAAGTACAACTGAATTCACAACGCCATCGTCGACTACAATGAGTCCAGATACCGATACAACTCCAACAGAAACGAGTACAAGATCTAGTGAATCCACAAGTACAACTGAATTCACAACGCCATCGTCGACAACTGCAAGTCCAGATACCGATACAACTCCAACAGAGACTAGTACAAGATCTAGTGAATCCACAAGTACAACTGAATTCACAACGCCATCGTCGACTACAATGAGTCCAGATACCGATACAACTCCAACAGAGACTAGTACAAGATCTAGTGAATCCACAAGTACAACTGAATTCACAACGCCATCGTCGACTACAATGAGTCCAGATACCGATACAACTCCAACAGAGACTAGTACAAGATCTAGTGAATCCACAAGTACAACTGAATTCACAACGCCATCGTCGACAACTGCAAGTCCAGATACCGATACAACTCCAACAGAGACTAGTACAAGATCTAGTGAATCCACAAGTACAACTGAATTCACAACGCCATCGTCGACTACAATGAGTCCAGATACCGATACAACTCCAACAGAAACGAGTACAAGATCTAGTGAATCCACAAGTACAACTGAATTCACAACGCCATCGTCGACTACAATGAGTCCAGATACCGATACAACTCCAACAGAGACTAGTACAAGATCTAGTGAATCCACAAGTACAACTGAATTCACAACGCCATCGTCGACAACTGAAAGTCCAGATACCGATACAACTCCAACAGACACGAGTACAAGATCTAGTGAATCCACAAGTACAACTGAATTCACAACGCCATCGTCGACTACAATGAGTCCAGATACCGATACAACTCCAACAGAGACGAGTACAAGATCTAGTGAATCCACAAGTACAACTGAATTCACAACGCCATCGTCGACTACAATGAGTCCAGATACCGATACAACTCCAACAGAAACGAGTACAAGATCTAGTGAATCCACAAGTACAACTGAATTCACAACGCCATCGTCGACTACAATGAGTCCAGATACCGATACAACTCCAACGGAGACCAGTACAAGATCTAGTGAATCCACAAGTACAACTGAATTCACAACGCCATCGTCGACTACAATGAGTCCAGATACCGATACAACTCCAACAGAGACTAGTACAAGATCTAGTGAATCCACAAGTACAACTGAATTCACAACGCCATCGTCGACTACAATGAGTCCAGATACCGATACAACTCCAACGGAGACCAGTACAAGATCTAGTGAATCCACAAGTACAACTGAATTCACAACGCCATCGTCGACTACAATGAGTCCAGATACCGATACAACTCCAACAGAAACGAGTACAAGATCTAGTGAATCCACAAGTACAACTGAATTCACAACGCCATCGTCGACTACAATGAGTCCAGATACCGATACAACTCCAACAGAGACTAGTACAAGATCTAGTGAATCCACAAGTACAACTGAATTCACAACGCCATCGTCGACAACTGCAAGTCCAGATACCGATACAACTCCAACGGAGACCAGTACAAGATCTAGTGAATCCACAAGTACAACTGAATTCACAACGCCATCGTCGACTACAATGAGTCCAGATACCGATACAACTCCAACAGAAACGAGTACAAGATCTAGTGAATCCACAAGTACAACTGAATTCACAACGCCATCGTCGACTACAATGAGTCCAGATACCGATACAACTCCAACAGAAACGAGTACAAGATCTAGTGAATCCACAAGTACAACTGAATTCACAACGCCATCGTCGACTACAATGAGTCCAGATACCGATACAACTCCAACAGAGACTAGTACAAGATCTAGTGAATCCACAAGTACAACTGAATTCACAACGCCATCGTCGACTACAATGAGTCCAGATACCGATACAACTCCAACAGAGACTAGTACAAGATCTAGTGAATCCACAAGTACAACTGAATTCACAACGCCATCGTCGACTACAATGAGTCCAGATACCGATACAACTCCAACAGAGACCAGTACAAGATCTAGTGAATCCACAAGTACAACTGAATTCACAACGCCATCGTCGACTACAATGAGTCCAGATACCGATACAACTCCAACGGAGACCAGTACAAGATCTAGTGAATCCACAAGTACAACTGAATTCACAACGCCATCGTCGACTACAATGAGTCCAGATACCGATACAACTCCAACAGAAACGAGTACAAGATCTAGTGAATCCACAAGTACAACTGAATTCACAACGCCATCGTCGACTACAATGAGTCCAGATACCGATACAACTCCAACAGAAACGAGTACAAGATCTAGTGAATCCACAAGTACAACTGAATTCACAACGCCATCGTCGACTACAATGAGTCCAGATACCGATACAACTCCAACAGAGACCAGTACAAGATCTAGTGAATCCACAAGTACAACTGAATTCACAACGCCATCGTCGACTACAATGAGTCCAGATACCGATACAACTCCAACAGAGACTAGTACAAGATCTAGTGAATCCACAAGTACAACTGAATTCACAACGCCATCGTCGACAACTGCAAGTCCAGATACCGATACAACTCCAACGGAGACCAGTACAAGATCTAGTGAATCCACAAGTACAACTGAATTCACAACGCCATCGTCGACTACAATGAGTCCAGATACCGATACAACTCCAACAGAGACTAGTACAAGATCTAGTGAATCCACAAGTACAACTGAATTCACAACGCCATCGTCGACAACTGCAAGTCCAGATACCGATACAACTCCAACGGAGACCAGTACAAGATCTAGTGAATCCACAAGTACAACTGAATTCACAACGCCATCGTCGACTACAATGAGTCCAGATACCGATACAACTCCAACAGAAACGAGTACAAGATCTAGTGAATCCACAAGTACAACTGAATTCACAACGCCATCGTCGACAACTGCAAGTCCAGATACCGATACAACTCCAACAGAGACTAGTACAAGATCTAGTGAATCCACAAGTACAACTGAATTCACAACGCCATCGTCGACAACTGCAAGTCCAGATACCGATACAACTCCAACGGAGACCAGTACAAGATCTAGTGAATCCACAAGTACAACTGAATTCACAACGCCATCGTCGACAACTGCAAGTCCAGATACCGATACAACTCCAACAGAGACCAGTACAAGATCTAGTGAATCCACAAGTACAACTGAATTCACAACGCCATCGTCGACTACAATGAGTCCAGATACCGATACAACTCCAACAGAAACGAGTACAAGATCTAGTGAATCCACAAGTACAACTGAATTCACAACGCCATCGTCGACTACAATGAGTCCAGATACCGATACAACTCCAACAGAAACGAGTACAAGATCTAGTGAATCCACAAGTACAACTGAATTCACAACGCCATCGTCGACTACAATGAGTCCAGATACCGATACAACTCCAACAGAAACGAGTACAAGATCTAGTGAATCCACAAGTACAACTGAATTCACAACGCCATCGTCGACTACAATGAGTCCAGATACCGATACAACTCCAACAGAGACTAGTACAAGATCTAGTGAATCCACAAGTACAACTGAATTCACAACGCCATCGTCGACAACTGCAAGTCCAGATACCGATACAACTCCAACAGAAACGAGTACAAGATCTAGTGAATCCACAAGTACAACTGAATTCACAACGCCATCGTCGACTACAATGAGTCCAGATACCGATACAACTCCAACAGAAACGAGTACAAGATCTAGTGAATCCACAAGTACAACTGAATTCACAACGCCATCGTCGACTACAATGAGTCCAGATACCGATACAACTCCAACAGAAACGAGTACAAGATCTAGTGAATCCACAAGTACAACTGAATTCACAACGCCATCGTCGACTACAATGAGTCCAGATACCGATACAACTCCAACAGAAACGAGTACAAGATCTAGTGAATCCACAAGTACAACTGAATTCACAACGCCATCGTCGACTACAATGAGTCCAGATACCGATACAACTCCAACAGAAACGAGTACAAGATCTAGTGAATCCACAAGTACAACTGAATTCACAACGCCATCGTCGACAACTGCAAGTCCAGATACCGATACAACTCCAACAGAGACCAGTACAAGATCTAGTGAATCCACAAGTACAACTGAATTCACAACGCCATCGTCGACAACTGCAAGTCCAGATACCGATACAACTCCAACGGAGACCAGTACAAGATCTAGTGAATCCACAAGTACAACTGAATTCACAACGCCATCGTCGACTACAATGAGTCCAGATACCGATACAACTCCAACAGAACGAGTACAAGATCTAGTGAATCCACAAGTACAACTGAATTCACAACGCCATCGTCGACAACTGCAAGTCCAGATACCGATACAACTCCAACAGAAACGAGTACAAGATCTAGTGAATCCACAAGTACAACTGAATTCACAACGCCATCGTCGACTACAATGAGTCCAGATACCGATACAACTCCAACAGAGACTAGTACAAGATCTAGTGAATCCACAAGTACAACTGAATTCACAACGCCATCGTCGACTACAATCAGTCCAGATACCGATACAACTCCAACAGAAACGAGTACAAGATCTAGTGAATCCACAAGTACAACTGAATTCACAACGCCATCGTCGACTACAATGAGTCCAGATACCGATACAACTCCAACAGAAACGAGTACAAGATCTAGTGAATCCACAAGTACAACTGAATTCACAACGCCATCGTCGACTACAATGAGTCCAGATACCGATACAACTCCAACAGAAACGAGTACAAGATCTAGTGAATCCACAAGTACAACTGAATTCACAACGCCATCGTCGACAACTACAAGTCCAGATACCGATACAACTCCAACAGAGACCAGTACAAGATCTAGTGAATCCACAAGTACAACTGAATTCACAACGCCATCGTCGACTACAATGAGTCCAGATACCGATACAACTCCAACAGAAACGAGTACAAGATCTAGTGAATCCACAAGTACAACTGAATTCACAACGCCATCGTCGACAACTGCAAGTCCAGATACCGATACAACTCCAACAGAAACGAGTACAAGATCTAGTGAATCCACAAGTACAACTGAATTCACAACGCCATCGTCGACAACTGCAAGTCCAGATACCGATACAACTCCAACAGAGACCAGTACAAGATCTAGTGAATCCACAAGTACAACTGAATTCACAACGCCATCGTCGACTACAATGAGTCCAGATACCGATACAACTCCAACAGAAACGAGTACAAGATCTAGTGAATCCACAAGTACAACTGAATTCACAACGCCATCGTCGACTACAATGAGTCCAGATACCGATACAACTCCAACAGAGACTAGTACAAGATCTAGTGAATCCACAAGTACAACTGAATTCACAACGCCATCGTCGACTACAATGAGTCCAGATACCGATACAACTCCAACAGAAACGAGTACAAGATCTAGTGAATCCACAAGTACAACTGAATTCACAACGCCATCGTCGACTACAATCAGTCCAGATACCGATACAACTCCAACAGAGACTAGTACAAGATCTAGTGAATCCACAAGTACAACTGAATTCACAACGCCATCGTCGACTACAATGAGTCCAGATACCGATACAACTCCAACAGAGACTAGTACAAGATCTAGTGAATCCACAAGTACAACTGAATTCACAACGCCATCGTCGACAACTGCAAGTCCAGATACCGATACAACTCCAACAGAAACGAGTACAAGATCTAGTGAATCCACAAGTACAACTGAATTCACAACGCCATCGTCGACTACAATCAGTCCAGATACCGATACAACTCCAACAGAAACGAGTACAAGATCTAGTGAATCCACAAGTACAACTGAATTCACAACGCCATCGTCGACTACAATCAGTCCAGATACCGATACAACTCCAACAGAAACGAGTACAAGATCTAGTGAATCCACAAGTACAACTGAATTCACAACGCCATCGTCGACTACAATGAGTCCAGATACCGATACAACTCCAACAGAGACTAGTACAAGATCTAGTGAATCCACAAGTACAACTGAATTCACAACGCCATCGTCGACAACTGCAAGTCCAGATACCGATACAACTCCAACAGAAACGAGTACAAGATCTAGTGAATCCACAAGTACAACTGAATTCACAACGCCATCGTCGACTACAATGAGTCCAGATACCGATACAACTCCAACAGAAACGAGTACAAGATCTAGTGAATCCACAAGTACAACTGAATTCACAACGCCATCGTCGACTACAATGAGTCCAGATACCGATACAACTCCAACAGAAACGAGTACAAGATCTAGTGAATCCACAAGTACAACTGAATTCACAACGCCATCGTCGACTACAATGAGTCCAGATACCGATACAACTCCAACAGAACGAGTACAAGATCTAGTGAATCCACAAGTACAACTGAATTCACAACGCCATCGTCGACTACAATGAGTCCAGATACCGATACAACTCCAACAGAAACGAGTACAAGATCTAGTGAATCCACAAGTACAACTGAATTCACAACGCCATCGTCGACTACAATGAGTCCAGATACCGATACAACTCCAACAGAAACGAGTACAAGATCTAGTGAATCCACAAGTACAACTGAATTCACAACGCCATCGTCGACAACTGCAAGTCCAGATACCGATACAACTCCAACAGAGACTAGTACAAGATCTAGTGAATCCACAAGTACAACTGAATTCACAACGCCATCGTCGACTACAATGAGTCCAGATACCGATACAACTCCAACAGAGACCAGTACAAGATCTAGTGAATCCACAAGTACAACTGAATTCACAACGCCATCGTCGACTACAATGAGTCCAGATACCGATACAACTCCAACAGAGACGAGTACAAGATCTAGTGAATCCACAAGTACAACTGAATTCACAACGCCATCGTCGACACAATCAGTCCAGATACCGATACAACTCCAACAGAAACGAGTACAAGATCTAGTGAATCCACAAGTACAACTGAATTCACAACGCCATCGTCGACAACTGCAAGTCCAGATACCGATACAACTCCAACAGAAACGAGTACAAGATCTAGTGAATCCACAAGTACAACTGAATTCACAACGCCATCGTCGACTACAATGAGTCCAGATACCGATACAACTCCAACAGAAACGAGTACAAGATCTAGTGAATCCACAAGTACAACTGAATTCACAACGCCATCGTCGACAACTGCAAGTCCAGATACCGATACAACTCCAACAGAGACCAGTACAAGATCTAGTGAATCCACAAGTACAACTGAATTCACAACGCCATCGTCGACTACAATGAGTCCAGATACCGATACAACTCCAACAGAAACGAGTACAAGATCTAGTGAATCCACAAGTACAACTGAATTCACAACGCCATCGTCGACTACAATGAGTCCAGATACCGATACAACTCCAACAGAAACGAGTACAAGATCTAGTGAATCCACAAGTACAACTGAATTCACAACGCCATCGTCGACTACAATGAGTCCAGATACCGATACAACTCCAACAGAAACGAGTACAAGATCTAGTGAATCCACAAGTACAACTGAATTCACAACGCCATCGTCGACTACAATGAGTCCAGATACCGATACAACTCCAACAGAAACGAGTACAAGATCTAGTGAATCCACAAGTACAACTGAATTCACAACGCCATCGTCGACTACAATGAGTCCAGATACCGATACAACTCCAACAGAAACGAGTACAAGATCTAGTGAATCCACAAGTACAACTGAATTCACAACGCCATCGTCGACTACAATGAGTCCAGATACCGATACAACTCCAACAGAGACGAGTACAAGATCTAGTGAATCCACAAGTACAACTGAATTCACAACGCCATCGTCGACAACTGCAAGTCCAGATACCGATACAACTCCAACAGAGACCAGTACAAGATCTAGTGAATCCACAAGTACAACTGAATTCACAACGCCATCGTCGACTACAATGAGTCCAGATACCGATACAACTCCAACAGAAACGAGTACAAGATCTAGTGAATCCACAAGTACAACTGAATTCACAACGCCATCGTCGACTACAATGAGTCCAGATACCGATACAACTCCAACAGAAACGAGTACAAGATCTAGTGAATCCACAAGTACAACTGAATTCACAACGCCATCGTCGACTACAATGAGTCCAGATACCGATACAACTCCAACAGAAACGAGTACAAGATCTAGTGAATCCACAAGTACAACTGAATTCACAACGCCATCGTCGACTACAATGAGTCCAGATACCGATACAACTCCAACAGAGACAAGTACAAGATCTAGTGAATCCACAAGTACAACTGAATTCACAACGCCATCGTCGACACAATGCAAGTCCAGATACCGATACAACTCCAACACAGACAAGTACAAGATCTAGTGAATCCACAAGTACAACTGAATTCACAACGCCATCGTCGACTACAATCAGTCCAGATACCGATACAACTCCAACAGAAACGAGTACAAGATCTAGTGAATCCACAAGTACAACTGAATTCACAACGCCATCGTCGACTACAATGAGTCCAGATACCGATACAACTCCAACAGAAACGAGTACAAGATCTAGTGAATCCACAAGTACAACTGAATTCACAACGCCATCGTCGACTACAATGAGTCCAGATACCGATACAACTCCAACAGAAACGAGTACAAGATCTAGTGAATCCACAAGTACAACTGAATTCACAACGCCATCGTCGACTACAATGAGTCCAGATACCGATACAACTCCAACAGAAACGAGTACAAGATCTAGTGAATCCACAAGTACAACTGAATTCACAACGCCATCGTCGACTACAATGAGTCCAGATACCGATACAACTCCAACAGAAACGAGTACAAGATCTAGTGAATCCACAAGTACAACTGAATTCACAACGCCATCGTCGACTACAATGAGTCCAGATACCGATACAACTCCAACAGAAACGAGTACAAGATCTAGTGAATCCACAAGTACAACTGAATTCACAACGCCATCGTCGACTACAATGAGTCCAGATACCGATACAACTCCAACAGAAACGAGTACAAGATCTAGTGAATCCACAAGTACAACTGAATTCACAACGCCATCGTCGACTACAATGAGTCCAGATACCGATACAACTCCAACAGAGACTAGTACAAGATCTAGTGAATCCACAAGTACAACTGAATTCACAACGCCATCGTCGACTACAATGAGTCCAGATACCGATACAACTCCAACAGAAACGAGTACAAGATCTAGTGAATCCACAAGTACAACTGAATTCACAACGCCATCGTCGACTACAATGAGTCCAGATACCGATACAACTCCAACAGAGACTAGTACAAGATCTAGTGAATCCACAAGTACAACTGAATTCACAACGCCATCGTCGACAACTGCAAGTCCAGATACCGATACAACTCCAACGGAGACCAGTACAAGATCTAGTGAATCCACAAGTACAACTGAATTCACAACGCCATCGTCGACTACAATGAGTCCAGATACCGATACAACTCCAACAGAAACGAGTACAAGATCTAGTGAATCCACAAGTACAACTGAATTCACAACGCCATCGTCGACTACAATGAGTCCAGATACCGATACAACTCCAACAGAAACGAGTACAAGATCTAGTGAATCCACAAGTACAACTGAATTCACAACGCCATCGTCGACTACAATGAGTCCAGATACCGATACAACTCCAACAGAGACTAGTACAAGATCTAGTGAATCCACAAGTACAACTGAATTCACAACGCCATCGTCGACTACAATGAGTCCAGATACCGATACAACTCCAACAGAAACGAGTACAAGATCTAGTGAATCCACAAGTACAACTGAATTCACAACGCCATCGTCGACTACAATGAGTCCAGATACCGATACAACTCCAACAGAAACGAGTACAAGATCTAGTGAATCCACAAGTACAACTGAATTCACAACGCCATCGTCGACTACAATGAGTCCAGATACCGATACAACTCCAACAGAAACGAGTACAAGATCTAGTGAATCCACAAGTACAACTGAATTCACAACGCCATCGTCGACTACAATGAGTCCAGATACCGATACAACTCCAACAGAAACGAGTACAAGATCTAGTGAATCCACAAGTACAACTGAATTCACAACGCCATCGTCGACTACAATGAGTCCAGATACCGATACAACTCCAACACAGACAAGTACAAGATCTAGTGAATCCACAAGTACAACTGAATTCACAACGCCATCGTCGACTACAATGAGTCCAGATACCGATACAACTCCAACAGAAACGAGTACAAGATCTAGTGAATCCACAAGTACAACTGAATTCACAACGCCATCGTCGACTACAATGAGTCCAGATACCGATACAACTCCAACAGAAACGAGTACAAGATCTAGTGAATCCACAAGTACAACTGAATTCACAACGCCATCGTCGACTACAATGAGTCCAGATACCGATACAACTCCAACAGAGACTAGTACAAGATCTAGTGAATCCACAAGTACAACTGAATTCACAACGCCATCGTCGACTACAATGAGTCCAGATACCGATACAACTCCAACAGAAACGAGTACAAGATCTAGTGAATCCACAAGTACAACTGAATTCACAACGCCATCGTCGACTACAATGAGTCCAGATACCGATACAACTCCAACAGAGACTAGTACAAGATCTAGTGAATCCACAAGTACAACTGAATTCACAACGCCATCGTCGACTACAATGAGTCCAGATACCGATACAACTCCAACAGAGACTAGTACAAGATCTAGTGAATCCACAAGTACAACTGAATTCACAACGCCATCGTCGACAACTGCAAGTCCAGATACCGATACAACTCCAACAGAGACTAGTACAAGATCTAGTGAATCCACAAGTACAACTGAATTCACAACGCCATCGTCGACTACAATGAGTCCAGATACCGATACAACTCCAACAGAAACGAGTACAAGATCTAGTGAATCCACAAGTACAACTGAATTCACAACGCCATCGTCGACTACAATGAGTCCAGATACCGATACAACTCCAACAGAAACGAGTACAAGATCTAGTGAATCCACAAGTACAACTGAATTCACAACGCCATCGTCGACTACAATGAGTCCAGATACCGATACAACTCCAACAGAAACGAGTACAAGATCTAGTGAATCCACAAGTACAACTGAATTCACAACGCCATCGTCGACTACAATGAGTCCAGATACCGATACAACTCCAACAGAAACGAGTACAAGATCTAGTGAATCCACAAGTACAACTGAATTCACAACGCCATCGTCGACTACAATGAGTCCAGATACCGATACAACTCCAACAGAAACGAGTACAAGATCTAGTGAATCCACAAGTACAACTGAATTCACAACGCCATCGTCGACTACAATGAGTCCAGATACCGATACAACTCCAACAGAAACGAGTACAAGATCTAGTGAATCCACAAGTACAACTGAATTCACAACGCCATCGTCGACTACAATGAGTCCAGATACCGATACAACTCCAACAGAGACCAGTACAAGATCTAGTGAATCCACAAGTACAACTGAATTCACAACGCCATCGTCGACTACAATGAGTCCAGATACCGATACAACTCCAACAGAGACCAGTACAAGATCTAGTGAATCCACAAGTACAACTGAATTCACAACGCCATCGTCGACTACAATGAGTCCAGATACCGATACAACTCCAACAGAAACGAGTACAAGATCTAGTGAATCCACAAGTACAACTGAATTCACAACGCCATCGTCGACTACAATGAGTCCAGATACCGATACAACTCCAACAGAAACGAGTACAAGATCTAGTGAATCCACAAGTACAACTGAATTCACAACGCCATCGTCGACTACAATGAGTCCAGATACCGATACAACTCCAACAGAAACGAGTACAAGATCTAGTGAATCCACAAGTACAACTGAATTCACAACGCCATCGTCGACTACAATGAGTCCAGATACCGATACAACTCCAACAGAGACTAGTACAAGATCTAGTGAATCCACAAGTACAACTGAATTCACAACGCCATCGTCGACTACAATGAGTCCAGATACCGATACAACTCCAACAGAAACGAGTACAAGATCTAGTGAATCCACAAGTACAACTGAATTCACAACGCCATCGTCGACTACAATGAGTCCAGATACCGATACAACTCCAACAGAGACCAGTACAAGATCTAGTGAATCCACAAGTACAACTGAATTCACAACGCCATCGTCGACTACAATGAGTCCAGATACCGATACAACTCCAACAGAGACTAGTACAAGATCTAGTGAATCCACAAGTACAACTGAATTCACAACGCCATCGTCGACAACACAAAGTCCAGATACCGATACAACTCCAACAGAGACGAGTACAAGATCTAGTGAATCCACAAGTACAACTGAATTCACAACGCCATCGTCGACTACAATGAGTCCAGATACCGATACAACTCCAACAGAAACGAGTACAAGATCTAGTGAATCCACAAGTACAACTGAATTCACAACGCCATCGTCGACTACAATGAGTCCAGATACCGATACAACTCCAACAGAGACCAGTACAAGATCTAGTGAATCCACAAGTACAACTGAATTCACAACGCCATCGTCGACTACAATGAGTCCAGATACCGATACAACTCCAACAGAGACAAGTACAAGATCTAGTGAATCCACAAGTACAACTGAATTCACAACGCCATCGTCGACTACAATGAGTCCAGATACCGATACAACTCCAACAGAGACTAGTACAAGATCTAGTGAATCCACAAGTACAACTGAATTCACAACGCCATCGTCGACTACAATGAGTCCAGATACCGATACAACTCCAACAGAAACGAGTACAAGATCTAGTGAATCCACAAGTACAACTGAATTCACAACGCCATCGTCGACTACAATGAGTCCAGATACCGATACAACTCCAACAGAGACTAGTACAAGATCTAGTGAATCCACAAGTACAACTGAATTCACAACGCCATCGTCGACTACAATGAGTCCAGATACCGATACAACTCCAACAGAGACTAGTACAAGATCTAGTGAATCCACAAGTACAACTGAATTCACAACGCCATCGTCGACTACAATGAGTCCAGATACCGATACAACTCCAACAGAGACTAGTACAAGATCTAGTGAATCCACAAGTACAACTGAATTCACAACGCCATCGTCGACTACAATGAGTCCAGATACCGATACAACTCCAACAGAGACTAGTACAAGATCTAGTGAATCCACAAGTACAACTGAATTCACAACGCCATCGTCGACTACAATGAGTCCAGATACCGATACAACTCCAACAGAGACTAGTACAAGATCTAGTGAATCCACAAGTACAACTGAATTCACAACGCCATCGTCGACTACAATGAGTCCAGATACCGATACAACTCCAACAGAGACAAGTACAAGATCTAGTGAATCCACAAGTACAACTGAATTCACAACGCCATCGTCGACTACAATGAGTCCAGATACCGATACAACTCCAACAGAAACGAGTACAAGATCTAGTGAATCCACAAGTACAACTGAATTCACAACGCCATCGTCGACTACAATGAGTCCAGATACCGATACAACTCCAACAGAAACGAGTACAAGATCTAGTGAATCCACAAGTACAACTGAATTCACAACGCCATCGTCGACTACAATGAGTCCAGATACCGATACAACTCCAACAGAGACTAGTACAAGATCTAGTGAATCCACAAGTACAACTGAATTCACAACGCCATCGTCGACTACAATGAGTCCAGATACCGATACAACTCCAACAGAAACGAGTACAAGATCTAGTGAATCCACAAGTACAACTGAATTCACAACGCCATCGTCGACAACTGCAAGTCCAGATACCGATACAACTCCAACAGAGACTAGTACAAGATCTAGTGAATCCACAAGTACAACTGAATTCACAACGCCATCGTCGACTACAATGAGTCCAGATACCGATACAACTCCAACAGAGACTAGTACAAGATCTAGTGAATCCACAAGTACAACTGAATTCACAACGCCATCGTCGACTACAATGAGTCCAGATACCGATACAACTCCAACGGAGACCAGTACAAGATCTAGTGAATCCACAAGTACAACTGAATTCACAACGCCATCGTCGACTACAATGAGTCCAGATACCGATACAACTCCAACAGAAACGAGTACAAGATCTAGTGAATCCACAAGTACAACTGAATTCACAACGCCATCGTCGACTACAATGAGTCCAGATACCGATACAACTCCAACAGAGACCAGTACAAGATCTAGTGAATCCACAAGTACAACTGAATTCACAACGCCATCGTCGACTACAATGAGTCCAGATACCGATACAACTCCAACAGAAACGAGTACAAGATCTAGTGAATCCACAAGTACAACTGAATTCACAACGCCATCGTCGACTACAATGAGTCCAGATACCGATACAACTCCAACAGAAACGAGTACAAGATCTAGTGAATCCACAAGTACAACTGAATTCACAACGCCATCGTCGACTACAATGAGTCCAGATACCGATACAACTCCAACAGAAACGAGTACAAGATCTAGTGAATCCACAAGTACAACTGAATTCACAACGCCATCGTCGACTACACTGCAGTCCAGATACCGATACAACTCCAACAGAGACTAGTACAAGATCTAGTGAATCCACAAGTACAACTGAATTCACAACGCCATCGTCGACTACAATGAGTCCAGATACCGATACAACTCCAACACAGACCAGTACAAGATCTAGTGAATCCACAAGTACAACTGAATTCACAACGCCATCGTCGACTACAATGAGTCCAGATACCGATACAACTCCAACAGAGACTAGTACAAGATCTAGTGAATCCACAAGTACAACTGAATTCACAACGCCATCGTCGACTACAATGAGTCCAGATACCGATACAACTCCAACAGAAACGAGTACAAGATCTAGTGAATCCACAAGTACAACTGAATTCACAACGCCATCGTCGACTACAATGAGTCCAGATACCGATACAACTCCAACAGAGACCAGTACAAGATCTAGTGAATCCACAAGTACAACTGAATTCACAACGCCATCGTCGACTACAATGAGTCCAGATACCGATACAACTCCAACAGAAACGAGTACAAGATCTAGTGAATCCACAAGTACAACTGAATTCACAACGCCATCGTCGACTACAATGAGTCCAGATACCGATACAACTCCAACAGAAACGAGTACAAGATCTAGTGAATCCACAAGTACAACTGAATTCACAACGCCATCGTCGACAACTGCAAGTCCAGATACCGATACAACTCCAACAGAGACTAGTACAAGATCTAGTGAATCCACAAGTACAACTGAATTCACAACGCCATCGTCGACTACAATGAGTCCAGATACCGATACAACTCCAACAGAGACTAGTACAAGATCTAGTGAATCCACAAGTACAACTGAATTCACAACGCCATCGTCGACTACAATGAGTCCAGATACCGATACAACTCCAACAGAAACGAGTACAAGATCTAGTGAATCCACAAGTACAACTGAATTCACAACGCCATCGTCGACTACAATGAGTCCAGATACCGATACAACTCCAACAGAGACTAGTACAAGATCTAGTGAATCCACAAGTACAACTGAATTCACAACGCCATCGTCGACTACAATGAGTCCAGATACCGATACAACTCCAACAGAAACGAGTACAAGATCTAGTGAATCCACAAGTACAACTGAATTCACAACGCCATCGTCGACTACAATGAGTCCAGATACCGATACAACTCCAACAGAAACGAGTACAAGATCTAGTGAATCCACAAGTACAACTGAATTCACAACGCCATCGTCGACTACAATGAGTCCAGATACCGATACAACTCCAACAGAGACTAGTACAAGATCTAGTGAATCCACAAGTACAACTGAATTCACAACGCCATCGTCGACTACAATGAGTCCAGATACCGATACAACTCCAACAGAGACGAGTACAAGATCTAGTGAATCCACAAGTACAACTGAATTCACAACGCCATCGTCGACTACAATGAGTCCAGATACCGATACAACTCCAACAGAAACGAGTACAAGATCTAGTGAATCCACAAGTACAACTGAATTCACAACGCCATCGTCGACTACAATGAGTCCAGATACCGATACAACTCCAACAGAAACGAGTACAAGATCTAGTGAATCCACAAGTACAACTGAATTCACAACGCCATCGTCGACAACTGCAAGTCCAGATACCGATACAACTCCAACGGAGACCAGTACAAGATCTAGTGAATCCACAAGTACAACTGAATTCACAACGCCATCGTCGACTACAATGAGTCCAGATACCGATACAACTCCAACAGAGACTAGTACAAGATCTAGTGAATCCACAAGTACAACTGAATTCACAACGCCATCGTCGACTACAATGAGTCCAGATACCGATACAACTCCAACAGAAACGAGTACAAGATCTAGTGAATCCACAAGTACAACTGAATTCACAACGCCATCGTCGACTACAATGAGTCCAGATACCGATACAACTCCAACAGAAACGAGTACAAGATCTAGTGAATCCACAAGTACAACTGAATTCACAACGCCATCGTCGACTACAATGAGTCCAGATACCGATACAACTCCAACAGAGACTAGTACAAGATCTAGTGAATCCACAAGTACAACTGAATTCACAACGCCATCGTCGACTACAATGAGTCCAGATACCGATACAACTCCAACGGAGACCAGTACAAGATCTAGTGAATCCACAAGTACAACTGAATTCACAACGCCATCGTCGACTACAATGAGTCCAGATACCGATACAACTCCAACAGAGACTAGTACAAGATCTAGTGAATCCACAAGTACAACTGAATTCACAACGCCATCGTCGACTACAATGAGTCCAGATACCGATACAACTCCAACAGAAACGAGTACAAGATCTAGTGAATCCACAAGTACAACTGAATTCACAACGCCATCGTCGACTACAATGAGTCCAGATACCGATACAACTCCAACAGAAACGAGTACAAGATCTAGTGAATCCACAAGTACAACTGAATTCACAACGCCATCGTCGACAACTGCAAGTCCAGATACCGATACAACTCCAACAGAAACGAGTACAAGATCTAGTGAATCCACAAGTACAACTGAATTCACAACGCCATCGTCGACTACAATGAGTCCAGATACCGATACAACTCCAACAGAAACGAGTACAAGATCTAGTGAATCCACAAGTACAACTGAATTCACAACGCCATCGTCGACAACTGCAAGTCCAGATACCGATACAACTCCAACAGAAACGAGTACAAGATCTAGTGAATCCACAAGTACAACTGAATTCACAACGCCATCGTCGACTACAATGAGTCCAGATACCGATACAACTCCAACAGAAACGAGTACAAGATCTAGTGAATCCACAAGTACAACTGAATTCACAACGCCATCGTCGACTACAATGAGTCCAGATACCGATACAACTCCAACAGAAACGAGTACAAGATCTAGTGAATCCACAAGTACAACTGAATTCACAACGCCATCGTCGACTACAATCAGTCCAGATACCGATACAACTCCAACAGAGACTAGTACAAGATCTAGTGAATCCACAAGTACAACTGAATTCACAACGCCATCGTCGACTACAATGAGTCCAGATACCGATACAACTCCAACAGAGACTAGTACAAGATCTAGTGAATCCACAAGTACAACTGAATTCACAACGCCATCGTCGACTACAATGAGTCCAGATACCGATACAACTCCAACAGAGACTAGTACAAGATCTAGTGAATCCACAAGTACAACTGAATTCACAACGCCATCGTCGACTACAATGAGTCCAGATACCGATACAACTCCAACAGAAACGAGTACAAGATCTAGTGAATCCACAAGTACAACTGAATTCACAACGCCATCGTCGACTACAATGAGTCCAGATACCGATACAACTCCAACAGAGACTAGTACAAGATCTAGTGAATCCACAAGTACAACTGAATTCACAACGCCATCGTCGACTACAATGAGTCCAGATACCGATACAACTCCAACAGAGACGAGTACAAGATCTAGTGAATCCACAAGTACAACTGAATTCACAACGCCATCGTCGACTACAATGAGTCCAGATACCGATACAACTCCAACAGAAACGAGTACAAGATCTAGTGAATCCACAAGTACAACTGAATTCACAACGCCATCGTCGACTACAATGAGTCCAGATACCGATACAACTCCAACAGAAACGAGTACAAGATCTAGTGAATCCACAAGTACAACTGAATTCACAACGCCATCGTCGACAACTGCAAGTCCAGATACCGATACAACTCCAACAGAGACTAGTACAAGATCTAGTGAATCCACAAGTACAACTGAATTCACAACGCCATCGTCGACTACAATGAGTCCAGATACCGATACAACTCCAACAGAAACGAGTACAAGATCTAGTGAATCCACAAGTACAACTGAATTCACAACGCCATCGTCGACAACTGCAAGTCCAGATACCGATACAACTCCAACAGAAACGAGTACAAGATCTAGTGAATCCACAAGTACAACTGAATTCACAACGCCATCGTCGACTACAATCAGTCCAGATACCGATACAACTCCAACAGAAACGAGTACAAGATCTAGTGAATCCACAAGTACAACTGAATTCACAACGCCATCGTCGACAACTGCAAGTCCAGATACCGATACAACTCCAACAGAAACGAGTACAAGATCTAGTGAATCCACAAGTACAACTGAATTCACAACGCCATCGTCGACTACAATCAGTCCAGATACCGATACAACTCCAACAGAAACGAGTACAAGATCTAGTGAATCCACAAGTACAACTGAATTCACAACGCCATCGTCGACAACTGCAAGTCCAGATACCGATACAACTCCAACAGAGACTAGTACAAGATCTAGTGAATCCACAAGTACAACTGAATTCACAACGCCATCGTCGACTACAATGAGTCCAGATACCGATACAACTCCAACAGAAACGAGTACAAGATCTAGTGAATCCACAAGTACAACTGAATTCACAACGCCATCGTCGACTACAATGAGTCCAGATACCGATACAACTCCAACAGAGACTAGTACAAGATCTAGTGAATCCACAAGTACAACTGAATTCACAACGCCATCGTCGACTACAATGAGTCCAGATACCGATACAACTCCAACAGAGACCAGTACAAGATCTAGTGAATCCACAAGTACAACTGAATTCACAACGCCATCGTCGACAACTGCAAGTCCAGATACCGATACAACTCCAACAGAGACTAGTACAAGATCTAGTGAATCCACAAGTACAACTGAATTCACAACGCCATCGTCGACTACAATGAGTCCAGATACCGATACAACTCCAACAGAGACTAGTACAAGATCTAGTGAATCCACAAGTACAACTGAATTCACAACGCCATCGTCGACAACTGCAAGTCCAGATACCGATACAACTCCAACAGAGACTAGTACAAGATCTAGTGAATCCACAAGTACAACTGAATTCACAACGCCATCGTCGACAACTGCAAGTCCAGATACCGATACAACTCCAACAGAAACGAGTACAAGATCTAGTGAATCCACAAGTACAACTGAATTCACAACGCCATCGTCGACAACTGCAAGTCCAGATACCGATACAACTCCAACAGAGACTAGTACAAGATCTAGTGAATCCACAAGTACAACTGAATTCACAACGCCATCGTCGACAACTGCAAGTCCAGATACCGATACAACTCCAACAGAGACAAGTACAAGATCTAGTGAATCCACAAGTACAACTGAATTCACAACGCCATCGTCGACAACTGCAAGTCCAGATACCGATACAACTCCAACAGAGACTAGTACAAGATCTAGTGAATCCACAAGTACAACTGAATTCACAACGCCATCGTCGACTACAATCAGTCCAGATACCGATACAACTCCAACAGAGACTAGTACAAGATCTAGTGAATCCACAAGTACAACTGAATTCACAACGCCATCGTCGACAACTGCAAGTCCAGATACCGATACAACTCCAACAGAGACTAGTACAAGATCTAGTGAATCCACAAGTACAACTGAATTCACAACGCCATCGTCGACTACAATGAGTCCAGATACCGATACAACTCCAACAGAGACTAGTACAAGATCTAGTGAATCCACAAGTACAACTGAATTCACAACGCCATCGTCGACAACTGCAAGTCCAGATACCGATACAACTCCAACAGAGACTAGTACAAGATCTAGTGAATCCACAAGTACAACTGAATTCACAACGCCATCGTCGACTACAATGAGTCCAGATACCGATACAACTCCAACAGAAACGAGTACAAGATCTAGTGAATCCACAAGTACAACTGAATTCACAACGCCATCGTCGACAACTGCAAGTCCAGATACCGATACAACTCCAACAGAGACTAGTACAAGATCTAGTGAATCCACAAGTACAACTGAATTCACAACGCCATCGTCGACAACTGCAAGTCCAGATACCGATACAACTCCAACAGAGACTAGTACAAGATCTAGTGAATCCACAAGTACAACTGAATTCACAACGCCATCGTCGACTACAATCAAGTCCAGATACCGATACAACTCCAACAGAGACTAGTACAAGATCTAGTGAATCCACAAGTACAACTGAATTCACAACGCCATCGTCGACAACTGCAAGTCCAGATACCGATACAACTCCAACAGAAACGAGTACAAGATCTAGTGAATCCACAAGTACAACTGAATTCACAACGCCATCGTCGACAACTGCAAGTCCAGATACCGATACAACTCCAACAGAGACTAGTACAAGATCTAGTGAATCCACAAGTACAACTGAATTCACAACGCCATCGTCGACAACTGCAAGTCCAGATACCGATACAACTCCAACAGAGACTAGTACAAGATCTAGTGAATCCACAAGTACAACTGAATTCACAACGCCATCGTCGACAACTGCAAGTCCAGATACCGATACAACTCCAACAGAGACTAGTACAAGATCTAGTGAATCCACAAGTACAACTGAATTCACAACGCCATCGTCGACAACTGCAAGTCCAGATACCGATACAACTCCAACAGAAACGAGTACAAGATCTAGTGAATCCACAAGTACAACTGAATTCACAACGCCATCGTCGACAACTGCAAGTCCAGATACCGATACAACTCCAACAGAAACGAGTACAAGATCTAGTGAATCCACAAGTACAACTGAATTCACAACGCCATCGTCGACAACTGCAAGTCCAGATACCGATACAACTCCAACAGAAACGAGTACAAGATCTAGTGAATCCACAAGTACAACTGAATTCACAACGCCATCGTCGACAACTGCAAGTCCAGATACCGATACAACTCCAACAGAGACCAGTACAAGATCTAGTGAATCCACAAGTACAACTGAATTCACAACGCCATCGTCGACAACTGCAAGTCCAGATACCGATACAACTCCAACAGTAACGAGTACAAGATCTAGTGAATCCACAAGTACAACTGAATTCACAACGCCATCGTCGACAACTGCAAGTCCAGATACCGATACAACTCCAACAGAGACCAGTACTGGATCAACTGAATCCACAAGTACAACTGAATTCACAACGCCATCGTCGACAACTGCAAGTCCAGATACCGATACAACTCCAACAGAGACAAGTACAAGATCTAGTGAATCCACAAGTACAACTGAATTCACAACGCCATCGTCGACAACTGCAAGTCCAGATACCGATACAACTCCAACAGAGACCAGTACAAGATCTAGTGAATCCACAAGTACAACTGAATTCACAACGCCATCGTCGACAACTGCAAGTCCAGATACCGATACAACTCCAACAGAGACTAGTACAAGATCTAGTGAATCCACAAGTACAACTGAATTCACAACGCCATCGTCGACAACTGCAAGTCCAGATACCGATACAACTCCAACAGAGACTAGTACAAGATCTAGTGAATCCACAAGTACAACTGAATTCACAACGCCATCGTCGACAACTGCAAGTCCAGATACCGATACAACTCCAACAGAGACAAGTACAAGATCTAGTGAATCCACAAGTACAACTGAATTCACAACGCCATCGTCGACTACTACAAGTCCAGATACCGATACAACTCCAACAGAGACCAGTACAAGATCTAGTGAATCCACAAGTACAACTGAATTCACAACGCCATCGTCGACAACTGCAAGTCCAGATACCGATACAACTCCAACAGAGACCAGTACAAGATCTAGTGAATCCACAAGTACAACTGAATTCACAACGCCATCGTCGACAACTGCAAGTCCAGATACCGATACAACTCCAACAGAGACCAGTACTGGATCAACTGAATCCACAAGTACAACTGAATTCACAACGCCATCGTCGACAACTGCAAGTCCAGATACCGATACAACTCCAACAGAGACCAGTACTGGATCAACTGAATCCACAAGTACAACTGAATTCACAACGCCATCGTCGACAACTACAAGTCCAGATACCGATACAACTCCAACAGAGACCAGTACTGGATCAACTGAATCCACAAGTACAACTGAATTCACAACGCCATCGTCGACAACTACAAGTCCAGATACCGATACAACTCCAACAGAGACCAGTACTGGATCAACTGAATCCACAAGTACAACTGAATTCACAACGCCATCGTCGACAACTGCAAGTCCAGATACCGATACAACTCCAACAGAGACCAGTACAAGATCTAGTGAATCCACAAGTACAACTGAATTCACAACGCCATCGTCGACAACTGCAAGTCCAGATACCGATACAACTCCAACAGAGACCAGTACTGGATCAACTGAATCCACAAGTACAACTGAATTCACAACGCCATCGTCGACAACTGCAAGTCCAGATACCGATACAACTCCAACAGAGACCAGTACTGGATCAACTGAATCCACAAGTACAACTGAATTCACAACGCCATCGTCGACAACTGCAAGTCCAGATACCGATACAACTCCAACAGAGACCAGTACTGGATCAACTGAATCCACAAGTACAACTGAATTCACAACGCCATCGTCGACAACTGCAAGTCCAGATACCGATACAACTCCAACAGAGACCAGTACAAGATCTAGTGAATCCACAAGTACAACTGAATTCACAACGCCATCGTCGACAACTGCAAGTCCAGATACCGATACAACTCCAACAGAGACCAGTACAAGATCTAGTGAATCCACAAGTACAACTGAATTCACAACGCCATCGTCGACAACTGCAAGTCCAGATACCGATACAACTCCAACAGAGACCAGTACTGGATCAACTGAATCCACAAGTACAACTGAATTCACAACGCCATCGTCGACAACTGCAAGTCCAGATACCGATACAACTCCAACAGAGACAAGTACAAGATCTAGTGAATCCACAAGTACAACTGAATTCACAACGCCATCGTCGACAACTGCAAGTCCAGATACCGATACAACTCCAACAGAGACCAGTACAAGATCTAGTGAATCCACAAGTACAACTGAATTCACAACGCCATCGTCGACAACTGCAAGTCCAGATACCGATACAACTCCAACAGAGACCAGTACAAGATCTAGTGAATCCACAAGTACAACTGAATTCACAACGCCATCGTCGACAACTGCAAGTCCAGATACCGATACAACTCCAACAGAGACCAGTACTGGATCAACTGAATCCACAAGTACAACTGAATTCACAACGCCATCGTCGACAACTGCAAGTCCAGATACCGATACAACTCCAACAGAGACCAGTACAAGATCTAGTGAATCCACAAGTACAACTGAATTCACAACGCCATCGTCGACAACTGCAAGTCCAGATACCGATACAACTCCAACAGAGAACAGTACAAGATCTAGTGAATCCACAAGTACAACTGAATTCACAACGCCATCGTCGACAACTGCAAGTCCAGATACCGATACAACTCCAACAGAGACCAGTACAAGATCTAGTGAATCCACAAGTACAACTGAATTCACAACGCCATCGTCGACAACTGCAAGTCCAGATACCGATACAACTCCAACAGAGAACAGTACAAGATCTAGTGAATCCACAAGTACAACTGAATTCACAACGCCATCGTCGACAACTGCAAGTCCAGATACCGATACAACTCCAACAGAGACAGTACAAGATCTAGTGAATCCACAAGTACAACTGAATTCACAACGCCATCGTCGACAACTGCAAGTCCAGATACCGATACAACTCCAACAGAGACCAGTACAAGATCTAGTGAATCCACAAGTACAACTGAATTCACAACGCCATCGTCGACAACTGCAAGTCCAGATACCGATACAACTCCAACAGAGACAGTACAAGATCTAGTGAATCCACAAGTACAACTGAATTCACAACGCCATCGTCGACAACTGCAAGTCCAGATACCGATACAACTCCAACAGAGACAAGTACAAGATCTAGTGAATCCACAAGTACAACTGAATTCACAACGCCATCGTCGACAACTGCAAGTCCAGATACCGATACAACTCCAACAGAGACAAGTACAAGATCTAGTGAATCCACAAGTACAACTGAATTCACAACGCCATCGTCGACAACTGCAAGTCCAGATACCGATACAACTCCAACAGAGATCAGTACAAGATCTAGTGAATCCACAAGTACAACTGAATTCACAACGCCATCGTCGACAACTGCAAGTCCAGATACCGATACAACTCCAACAGAGACCAGTACAAGATCTAGTGAATCCACAAGTACAACTGAATTCACAACGCCATCGTCGACAACTGCAAGTCCAGATACCGATACAACTCCAACAGAGACAAGTACAAGATCTAGTGAATCCACAAGTACAACTGAATTCACAACGCCATCGTCGACAACTGCAAGTCCAGATACCGATACAACTCCAACAGAGACAAGTACAAGATCTAGTGAATCCACAAGTACAACTGAATTCACAACGCCATCGTCGACAACTGCAAGTCCAGATACCGATACAACTCCAACAGAGACAAGTACAAGATCTAGTGAATCCACAAGTACAACTGAATTCACAACGCCATCGTCGACAACTGCAAGTCCAGATACCGATACAACTCCAACAGAGACAAGTACAAGATCTAGTGAATCCACAAGTACAACTGAATTCACAACGCCATCGTCGACAACTGCAAGTCCAGATACCGATACAACTCCAACAGAGACCAGTACAAGATCTAGTGAATCCACAAGTACAACTGAATTCACAACGCCATCGTCGACAACTGCAAGTCCAGATACCGATACAACTCCAACAGAGACAAGTACAAGATCTAGTGAATCCACAAGTACAACTGAATTCACAACGCCATCGTCGACAACTGCAAGTCCAGATACCGATACAACTCCAACAGAGACAAGTACAAGATCTAGTGAATCCACAAGTACAACTGAATTCACAACGCCATCGTCGACAACTGCAAGTCCAGATACCGATACAACTCCAACAGAGACCAGTACAAGATCTAGTGAATCCACAAGTACAACTGAATTCACAACGCCATCGTCGACAACTGCAAGTCCAGATACCGATACAACTCCAACAGAGACTAGTACAAGATCTAGTGAATCCACAAGTACAACTGAATTCACAACGCCATCGTCGACAACTGCAAGTCCAGATACCGATACAACTCCAACAGAGACAAGTACAAGATCTAGTGAATCCACAAGTACAACTGAATTCACAACGCCATCGTCGACAACTGCAAGTCCAGATACCGATACAACTCCAACAGAGACAAGTACAAGATCTAGTGAATCCACAAGTACAACTGAATTCACAACGCCATCGTCGACAACTGCAAGTCCAGATACCGATACAACTCCAACAGAGACAAGTACAAGATCTAGTGAATCCACAAGTACAACTGAATTCACAACGCCATCGTCGACAACTGCAAGTCCAGATACCGATACAACTCCAACAGAGACCAGTACAAGATCTAGTGAATCCACAAGTACAACTGAATTCACAACGCCATCGTCGACAACTGCAAGTCCAGATACCGATACAACTCCAACAGAGACCAGTACAAGATCTAGTGAATCCACAAGTACAACTGAATTCACAACGCCATCGTCGACAACTGCAAGTCCAGATACCGATACAACTCCAACAGAGACAAGTACAAGATCTAGTGAATCCACAAGTACAACTGAATTCACAACGCCATCGTCGACAACTGCAAGTCCAGATACCGATACAACTCCAACAGAGACTAGTACAAGATCTAGTGAATCCACAAGTACAACTGAATTCACAACGCCATCGTCGACAACTGCAAGTCCAGATACCGATACAACTCCAACAGAGACAAGTACAAGATCTAGTGAATCCACAAGTACAACTGAATTCACAACGCCATCGTCGACAACTGCAAGTCCAGATACCGATACAACTCCAACAGAAACGAGTACAAGATCTAGTGAATCCACAAGTACAACTGAATTCACAACGCCATCGTCGACAACTGCAAGTCCAGATACCGATACAACTCCAACAGAGACAAGTACAAGATCTAGTGAATCCACAAGTACAACTGAATTCACAACGCCATCGTCGACAACTGCAAGTCCAGATACCGATACAACTCCAACAGAGACAAGTACAAGATCTAGTGAATCCACAAGTACAACTGAATTCACAACGCCATCGTCGACAACTGCAAGTCCAGATACCGATACAACTCCAACAGAGACAAGTACAAGATCTAGTGAATCCACAAGTACAACTGAATTCACAACGCCATCGTCGACAACTGCAAGTCCAGATACCGATACAACTCCAACAGAGACAAGTACAAGATCTAGTGAATCCACAAGTACAACTGAATTCACAACGCCATCGTCGACAACTGCAAGTCCAGATACCGATACAACTCCAACAGAGACCAGTACAAGATCTAGTGAATCCACAAGTACAACTGAATTCACAACGCCATCGTCGACAACTGCAAGTCCAGATACCGATACAACTCCAACAGAGACAAGTACAAGATCTAGTGAATCCACAAGTACAACTGAATTCACAACGCCATCGTCGACAACTGCAAGTCCAGATACCGATACAACTCCAACAGAGACCAGTACAAGATCTAGTGAATCCACAAGTACAACTGAATTCACAACGCCATCGTCGACAACTGCAAGTCCAGATACCGATACAACTCCAACAGAGACAAGTACAAGATCTAGTGAATCCACAAGTACAACTGAATTCACAACGCCATCGTCGACAACTGCAAGTCCAGATACCGATACAACTCCAACAGAGACAAGTACAAGATCTAGTGAATCCACAAGTACAACTGAATTCACAACGCCATCGTCGACAACTGCAAGTCCAGATACCGATACAACTCCAACAGAGACCAGTACAAGATCTAGTGAATCCACAAGTACAACTGAATTCACAACGCCATCGTCGACAACTACAAGTCCAGATACCGATACAACTCCAACAGAGACAAGTACAAGATCTAGTGAATCCACAAGTACAACTGAATTCACAACGCCATCGTCGACAACTGCAAGTCCAGATACCGATACAACTCCAACAGAGACAAGTACAAGATCTAGTGAATCCACAAGTACAACTGAATTCACAACGCCATCGTCGACAACTGCAAGTCCAGATACCGATACAACTCCAACAGAGACAAGTACAAGATCTAGTGAATCCACAAGTACAACTGAATTCACAACGCCATCGTCGACAACTGCAAGTCCAGATACCGATACAACTCCAACAGAGACAAGTACAAGATCTAGTGAATCCACAAGTACAACTGAATTCACAACGCCATCGTCGACAACTGCAAGTCCAGATACCGATACAACTCCAACAGAGACAAGTACAAGATCTAGTGAATCCACAAGTACAACTGAATTCACAACGCCATCGTCGACAACTGCAAGTCCAGATACCGATACAACTCCAACAGAGACAAGTACAAGATCTAGTGAATCCACAAGTACAACTGAATTCACAACGCCATCGTCGACAACTGCAAGTCCAGATACCGATACAACTCCAACAGAGACCAGTACTGGATCAACTGAATCCACAAGTACAACTGAATTCACAACGCCATCGTCGACAACTACAAGTCCAGATACCGATACAACTCCAACAGAGACCAGTACTGGATCAACTGAATCCACAAGTACAACTGAATTCACAACGCCATCGTCGACAACTACAAGTCCAGATACCGATACAACTCCAACAGAGACAAGTACAAGATCTAGTGAATCCACAAGTACAACTGAATTCACAACGCCATCGTCGACAACTGCAAGTCCAGATACCGATACAACTCCAACAGAGACAAGTACAAGATCTAGTGAATCCACAAGTACAACTGAATTCACAACGCCATCGTCGACAACTGCAAGTCCAGATACCGATACAACTCCAACAGAGACCAGTACAAGATCTAGTGAATCCACAAGTACAACTGAATTCACAACGCCATCGTCGACAACTACAAGTCCAGATACCGATACAACTCCAACAGAGACAAGTACAAGATCTAGTGAATCCACAAGTACAACTGAATTCACAACGCCATCGTCGACAACTGCAAGTCCAGATACCGATACAACTCCAACAGAGACAAGTACAAGATCTAGTGAATCCACAAGTACAACTGAATTCACAACGCCATCGTCGACAACTGCAAGTCCAGATACCGATACAACTCCAACCGAGACAAGTACAAGATCTAGTGAATCCACAAGTACAACTGAATTCACAACGCCATCGTCGACAACTGCAAGTCCAGATACCGATACAACTCCAACAGAGACAAGTACAAGATCTAGTGAATCCACAAGTACAACTGAATTCACAACGCCATCGTCGACAACTGCAAGTCCAGATACCGATACAACTCCAACAGAGACAAGTACAAGATCTAGTGAATCCACAAGTACAACTGAATTCACAACGCCATCGTCGACAACTGCAAGTCCAGATACCGATACAACTCCAACAGAGACAAGTACAAGATCTAGTGAATCCACAAGTACAACTGAATTCACAACGCCATCGTCGACAACTGCAAGTCCAGATACCGATACAACTCCAACAGAGACAAGTACAAGATCTAGTGAATCCACAAGTACAACTGAATTCACAACGCCATCGTCGACAACTGCAAGTCCAGATACCGATACAACTCCAACAGAGACAAGTACAAGATCTAGTGAATCCACAAGTACAACTGAATTCACAACGCCATCGTCGACAACTGCAAGTCCAGATACCGATACAACTCCAACAGAGACAAGTACAAGATCTAGTGAATCCACAAGTACAACTGAATTCACAACGCCATCGTCGACAACTGCAAGTCCAGATACCGATACAACTCCAACAGAGACAAGTACAAGATCTAGTGAATCCACAAGTACAACTGAATTCACAACGCCATCGTCGACAACTGCAAGTCCAGATACCGATACAACTCCAACAGAAACGAGTACAAGATCTAGTGAATCCACAAGTACAACTGAATTCACAACGCCATCGTCGACAACTGCAAGTCCAGATACCGATACAACTCCAACAGAGACTAGTACAAGATCTAGTGAATCCACAAGTACAACTGAATTCACAACGCCATCGTCGACAACTGCAAGTCCAGATACCGATACAACTCCAACAGAAACGAGTACAAGATCTAGTGAATCCACAAGTACAACTGAATTCACAACGCCATCGTCGACAACTGCAAGTCCAGATACCGATACAACTCCAACCGAGACAAGTACAAGATCTAGTGAATCCACAAGTACAACTGAATTCACAACGCCATCGTCGACAACTGCAAGTCCAGATACCGATACAACTCCAACAGAGACAAGTACAAGATCTAGTGAATCCACAAGTACAACTGAATTCACAACGCCATCGTCGACAACTGCAAGTCCAGATACCGATACAACTCCAACAGAGACAAGTACAAGATCTAGTGAATCCACAAGTACAACTGAATTCACAACGCCATCGTCGACAACTGCAAGTCCAGATACCGATACAACTCCAACAGAGACAAGTACAAGATCTAGTGAATCCACAAGTACAACTGAATTCACAACGCCATCGTCGACAACTGCAAGTCCAGATACCGATACAACTCCAACAGACACGAGTACAAGATCTAGTGAATCCACAAGTACAACTGAATTCACAACGCCATCGTCGACAACTGCAAGTCCAGATACCGATACAACTCCAACAGAAACGAGTACAAGATCTAGTGAATCCACAAGTACAACTGAATTCACAACGCCATCGTCGACAACTGCAAGTCCAGATACCGATACAACTCCAACAGAGACAAGTACAAGATCTAGTGAATCCACAAGTACAACTGAATTCACAACGCCATCGTCGACAACTGCAAGTCCAGATACCGATACAACTCCAACAGAGACAAGTACAAGATCTAGTGAATCCACAAGTACAACTGAATTCACAACGCCATCGTCGACAACTGCAAGTCCAGATACCGATACAACTCCAACAGAGACAAGTACAAGATCTAGTGAATCCACAAGTACAACTGAATTCACAACGCCATCGTCGACAACTGCAAGTCCAGATACCGATACAACTCCAACAGAGACAAGTACAAGATCTAGTGAATCCACAAGTACAACTGAATTCACAACGCCATCGTCGACAACTGCAAGTCCAGATACCGATACAACTCCAACAGAGACAAGTACAAGATCTAGTGAATCCACAAGTACAACTGAATTCACAACGCCATCGTCGACAACTGCAAGTCCAGATACCGATACAACTCCAACAGAGACAAGTACAAGATCTAGTGAATCCACAAGTACAACTGAATTCACAACGCCATCGTCGACAACTGCAAGTCCAGATACCGATACAACTCCAACAGAGACCAGTACTGGATCAACTGAATCCACAAGTACAACTGAATTCACAACGCCATCGTCGACAACTACAAGTCCAGATACCGATACAACTCCAACAGAGACCAGTACTGGATCAACTGAATCCACAAGTACAACTGAATTCACAACGCCATCGTCGACAACTACAAGTCCAGATACACGCTACAACTCCAACAGACGACGAGTACAAGATCTAGTGATCCACAAGTACACTGAATCACAACGCCATCGTCGACAACTGCAAGTCCAGATACCGATACAACTCCAACAGAGACAAGTACAAGATCTAGTGAATCCACAAGTACAACTGAATTCACAAC